>JAPYZK010000545.1:0-25460 GCA_030522785.1 Platygaster equestris
GTTACTTTTCATCCCGCTACTACTGGTGATGCAAAGTCGACTCGGCTGCCTTCGGCAACTTTCGCCTTGCTTTGCAGGCGATGAAAATCGATCATTCAATAAAGGGATTGTGAAAATGACTATTTGATGCGTCAATTTGAGCACCATTACTTCGCAGTAACGTTTAATCGCCTACTTCGGCAATAATGACGCAGAGATACGTGTCCAACAGAACGCGATACCCTAAGAATTTTATTTATACGTAATGCAGCGTAAATAACTAAATATCAGAGGTGTCGTTTTTCGTGTTAATCGCGTTAGAGCGATTATGCACGAACTAGTGCCACATAAAATTATCTGCATACAATAGTGCTAAAATCGTGTCGTTCACTTTGTTATCGGGAATAGTATGGGAACTCACGCAGTAGATTTCCATCTAAATTTATTGTAACTATCAAAAAGTTGTGATAACAGTTAATTGGATTTCAGAAAACACATTTTAGCGATGAATTTCCACAGACGTTTTTGTTGACTTTATAAATCGAGAATTTACGAACAATCTAGAATGATCGATAGAAGTCTCTAGAATTACAAATCCTAGACGGATTTCGTCTATCGCCTTGAGAGAAATATTATGAATAAAATTATAAAAGAGCGTGCTCGACGTTATCCGGCCGGGAGTTATATACGGAAATCATTATCCTCTTCATCTGTCTGAATCGCGCCGCCCAACGCGCACCTGTCTCTACCTCTCTCTCGCACTCATACGAGAGCAGGCGATCGTTCAACTCTCACCGTTTTCTAACCTTCAGATCCCTGTGCGATTATCATCATTTTTCAGCTCACAGCTGTTCCTTTCGCCGTGTGCGATGGTAGTAATCTCTATTCCACTATCCATACTCGTGATGGAACTCATGAAGCTGTTTTAGCGCTCAATATGGCGAATTTAACTTACCCTTACCACATAACGATAATTGCTGTCTCTCTACCTTCTTAGTTCTAGCGACAGCGTAGAAAGTTAACTTACTATGTATGGATAAAGCAACATGACGATTGACATCGACAATATTTTGGTCATCAAAATGATTATCATAGAATAGTGACAGCTGAGCGCTAAGCGTAACCAAGCGTAACTACAGCTGGCACAGTAAACATGACAAATCAAACAATTGCACGCAATTGCTAATTGCCATCAACGAAGCAAAGTTCTTGCATTGGAGTATTGAGCGTTTTGAGAGATGGTATATTGCGTTGAAGAATTGATAGGCAGGATCAGGACAATATTTTTTTTTGCTTTTATAATAGTGGGCCAAAACCTTTTTTTGTTTCAACATTCGCACTTAAAACGCGAGATTTTTGGCCCATTCACGTATGCCAAAAGTGACCGATTTGAGGTCGATAACGCGAAGTGGTAAGTGCGTATGCGCAGTGTGCGGAAAATTTCTAGAACTCATGAAATTCTTTCCGTCCGGCAGGCGAAAATGACTCGACAACTGAACGGCTTTTGCCAGCGAGTCCGGAAATACTTCGTCCAGGGCCAAAGAGTCTGGAATTATTTAGTCCGGCGATTTGCTAGACAGCCAGACAAGGCGTGAACAGCTGTGATTCCTACTTAAAAAGGATCCCATACTAGGGACCCTAAAATTTTCCTAGGGCAGGAAACTTGTAATGACATATGAATAGATAGACTGCATTAATAATTTCAGAATTCCCGCCCTAGGAAATTTTAGGGTCATAAGTATCCGAATCCTTCCACACTTATTGCATAATGTAGACTAAACAAAATCTAGAAATGTGGAATTTTTGTCCTTTTCAATTATTTTTATTTTTAAAGAGAAAAGACTCTTAATTGCAATGTTATAATTTCAAATTTCCCGCGCGTTCTTCGGAAGATAAGGTGAGTTTAAGATGGAGGACAAGTTTGAAAGAAAAGAAAAGTTGTATAATAATTGTCAGGGGCTTGTTTGTTTGAGTTTTTTTGGAATGACATCTTTGTTTTTATGTCAATTATGGAAGTTACAAAAATCACGACGCAGAAAAAAAATACAGATTGTTTTGTGTTTTGGGAGTTGTAAATATAGAAAACTGAAAAGAGTTTTTGCGTTTCAATTACCGGTTATCCCACAAATTAGGGGCTCGTCCGGGATTACCGGAAAACTAAAAAGTGTGCTACTCTAAAACGGCGCAAATTACAAAGTATCTAGAAAAACATAACAAGGACGACGAAAACGTTTTCCGGAGGAACACGCAACGACGAGGACGACGACCTGCTTCGAGGGAGACGCCCGGGGGATGATTTAAAGACGGCTGAAGACGGTTGTCGGAATTTAACGACAGGTTCGACGGACCAACGATGACGAGGTGCAAGCGTACGAAGTAGGGGCTGATAACAACACACGTGACTCCGAGATCGAATCCTACGACGGAGACGACGATTTTGTCTGCGACAAACCTTGAAAACGCTGAGACAAAAGTGAGGTCAAGCTGACGAATTTTTGCACGAAGAGAAAAGGTATTTTTAATTACGTTGCCATTCTGAAATTCATCCAGACGTTGGAATAAATCGGGGAAAAAGTCTTAAAAAAACAAAGAGACGTTTTGGACGGGTGTTTGAAATGAATACATCATGTCGTTTTTTGGGAAAAATAATAAGAAATGGCGAACAACGGGGAATTGTCCATAAAGAAAAATGAGGGTGTCCTTGAAGATATTAAATCATTGAAAATTTTTCAGCTGCAATCAAAATTGTACAAACTGAATCTCAAAACGCCTGGGTCCAAAGCAGAATTGAAAGTGCGTTTGAAGACAGCACTCAATGCGGCACACGAACTCCTGGACGAGGACAGGGCTTTTGAGACCGACGTTGACGGCGACAAGAAGAAAAGTGACAGCGATTCCAAGAGGAACAGCTACGACAGGTTGCTGAACGACGACGACGATGATGACGACGACGAGCTTTCGGAAGACAAAGAAAAGGTTCCTGCGAGAAGACGACGAGTCGACAAAAGAAGTGTCCAACTACTCACACTCACCTTTAAAGATGTCCAAGAATCCTTGGAGACTTCCCGTGGAAAAGGCACTGAAAATGTTCGACGCTGGGTCACTAATTTTGAAGAAACAGCAGAGCTGTGTAACTGGACTGACGTACAGGAAATTGTTTATGCGAAAAAGATTCTACGAGGCTCTGCAAAATTGTTTGTAAATTTCAAAGGCGAATTCAAGTCGTAAAAAACCTTTGAAAAATCTCTCATTTTCGAGTTTTCCAAAACAAAAAACAGCGAAGACGTGCACAAACAACTTAGCCAGATGAAGAAGAACAACGAGACATGTCAATAATTCGTTTATAGGATGCTAGAAATTGCCAGCCACTCAGACATCAGAATTTAAGCCAAGATTCAGTACATCATCGACGGCATTCCCGACGAAGAAACGAATAAAACTATCCTGTACGGAGCCACAAAGATCAAAGATTTGAGAAAGAAGATTATCAAGTACGAAGCGCTCAAAAGCCAAATCAAGTCGAAGAAAAAAGAAGAGATTCAAGAAAAAACCACTCGAAGCACACGCCCACCCAGCAAAGACAACAAAGAAAGCAAAAAAAACGAAGATGTTTTCATTGCGAAAACGAATCTTATCTGAGCAAAAACTGCCCTGACAAGCTGAAAGGACCGAAGTGTTTCAATTGCAACGAGCATGGACTCGTAAGCAGAGACTGCAAGAAACCAAAAGACGTCGGCAAAAAACGCGTAGAAACCGTGTCCACCTCAGACAAAAAGATCTACAAAACTGCAAAAATCGAAGGGAAAGACGTCAAGGCTGTCATCGACTCCGGCAGTGACTTGCACCTGGCGACATCAAGTTTGTACGTAAGCATCGAGGCACCAAGACTGCGTACCACCACCATCCCATTCAACGGCGTCGGATCGTCTGGGCTCAGCAATCTGGGAAGTTTCCGAGCAACGATAACCATCGACGACCAGGATGTTAAACTCGACGTCCACGTAATCCAAGACAATCTCATCGCGTGCGACCTTATATTAGGAGGAGGACTCTCGGAACTCGTCGAGATTCGCATCAAAAACCGCAACGCTGTTGCGGTAAAGTTTGACCCTGATCTGGGAAGACAAGGCTCACACGACATAAAAGAGGCAGAAGATGCTGTAAGGTAAGTGATCAACATCAACATCAGAGACGACGACACCCCACACGGGATTCAACTACGCCACATCAAGAACGAGGCCGTGAAAGAAGTAGTAAAGCGACTAATCGAAGAATACTCGCCTCAAGACCTGGAGCGTTCCAGAGTGAAAATGAAAATCGTGTTGAAGGACGAAATACCCGTGCATCAAAACCCAAGGGGACTCGGTGCTGAACAACGAAAAATCGTCAATCAAATAGTCGACGAAATAATCGAGAACGAAGTTGCAAGGCCTAGCGCATCGCAGTACGCCAGCCCCATACTCCTCAAGACTAAGAAGAATGGAAAACCAAGATTGTGCGTCGAATATCGCCAGTTTAACAAAAAGACGGTACGAGACCATTTTTTATTGCCCTTGATCGAGGACGTATTGGATTGTCTGCAGGACGGAACGGTATTCATCACCTTTGACCTGGAGAGTGGATTTTTTTACGTGCCAATTGAAGAGACAAGCATCACGTACACCTCATTCGTAACCCCAGATGGGCATTTCGAATATGTGCGTGTTCCCTTTGGACTTTGTAATTCCCTTGCTGTTTTTCAGAGACAAATCCGCGTTGTTTTCAGAGAGCTGTTGGCAGATGGCACCATGCAGGCGTATTTAGTTGACCTCATACCAGTCAAGACCAAGGTAGAAGGACGTGAAAAATTCGAGGGTGTGCTGGAGGTAGCGAGACACAATGTTCATTTCAACTGGAGCGAATGTAAGGTGTTGGTCCGACGCGTGGAGTTCCTGTGCAACGTCATCGAGAATAGGACCGTCAAACCCGGCGACGAGAAAGTCCTGGCCGTCAAGAATTTTTAGCAACCAAAAACGCCAAAAGACGTGCAGAGCTTTCTGGGACTAACGAGTTACTACCGGAAGTACATCAAAGATTTCGCTCGGATTGCTCAACCTCTTTCAGAGTTGCTGGAGGACGCAGTTCTTTTCGAGTTTGGAATACCACAGCGAAAAGCATTTAACAATACAAAAGACGCCCTCACCAGTAGCTTAGTTCTATAGCTCTACCGCGTCGGCGCAAAAACCGAACTTCATACTGATGCATCAAGATACGGACTGGGAGCCATACTTCTGCAACAAGATCCAGAGAATGGAGGGTTACACTCTGTACATTACGCCAGCTGGAAAACAACCCCCGCCGAAAAAAAGTACACCAGCTACGAGTTCGAGATACTGGCGGTCGTAAAAGCCCTGAAGAAATTCCGAATCTACTTATTAAGACACTCAATAAAAATCGTGACGGATTGCCAAGCTGTTGCTCTGACAATGGCGAAGAAAGAAACTTACCTACGAGTAGCTCGATGGGCATTACTTATGGACGAGTACAAGTGCACCTTCGAGCACTGACCTGGAGAGTCCATGAAGCATGCCGACGCCCTGAACAGAAATCCTGTATCGGTCTATTTAATTCAAGGACGACGCGACGCTCTGGTGAAACGTGTTCAACAGGCGCAGCAGAACGACCCTGAAACCGTGGATTCCATCTTATCGGTGCTCAAAGGTGACAGGAAGGACTTTTAATTGCAACACGGAATCCTCTACAAAGAGTTGGACGGAAATCTCCTCCTGGTAGTCCCCAAGAGCATGCAATACGACGTCATCAGGCGTGCACACGAACAAGGACATTGTGGATTTAAGAAAGTCCAGTACCTGATTCAACGCGCTTCTCGGTTCTTCTACATGCAAGCCCAAGTCAAGAAATCCATCGAGAACTGCGTCGTTCGTATTTTGACCGAGAGAAAACAAGGAAAACTCGAGAGATTGTTGCACCCTATTGACGAAGGTGATCGACCTTTTGACCTATACCACGTCGACCACTTGGGTTCTATGCCTTCTGCGAGGGAAAGCTACAACCACCATTCGTGATCACAGACGCCTTCATCGAATTTGTATGGATTCACTTCACCAAGTCGACCACGGCTGAAGGAGTCATCACCATGATGAAATCACAAGTAGTGACTTCCGGAAATCCAAGAAGAAAATCGCAAGAGTTTCAATCGCAAGCGCAAACCGGCGAAACCTTATGAGATCGGTAACATTGTCGCGATTAATAGGACGTAGTTTGAGGGAGGCCTGAAGGTGCACCGGAAGTTCCTAGGAACATACCAAGTTACCACCGTGGGGCCAAACGAGCGGTATGGCGTCGAGAGGATCGGCGAGCACGAGGGCCCTGGCGAGACCACAGCGTCTGCAGACCACATGAAGCGGTACCCGGAGAACCAGGACTCATGCATGAGCCTGGAGTCAGACCTTGATGAAGAGGACGATGACAGCGTTGAAGATAAAAACAGCGCCGAGGACGGCGCCTAAGCAGGATGACCTTATTCATTCTTCTAGGGATTTTTAATTTTTTATTAATTCATTTAATTCTCTTTCTCTTGCTGGTTATACTCAACGCTACGGTAAGGATTGTTTGCTTGAGCATAACGACGACTGCATTTAAAGATGACCCTTCGAATTCCTTGATTAATGGAAAGAAGCTTGTCGTTTTCTTTGACAAGTTTACATCCAATGTCAGTATGTTTCAGCATGGCATCCCAACTGAGTCCTGGTGTTGTACATTAATGCGCAGGATCGAGTTCATATGCATTCAGGCAGTTTTCTCGAAAGTTTTTAAAGTCGTCCGCTAGAAAGAGAATATCTGTCTTCAGGTAAAGGTCAGAATACTCACCCAAAGACGTGATATTGAAACTCTTCCACACAGCTTGTGCATGACTGAGGTCATTATTTGATATATATGACGCATTAAGTGTGCTGTAAAAAGTAGTTTTAGAAGGTATTTTCATTTCACTCAGTTTTTTGCAGGAATCCAAGTATTTATACAAAAAAACTATCTTTTCAATGAGAAGCTTGAGACGATTTCAATCGAGATCCGCGGATTCTTTTTTTAATTAGTTTTTCCATCATCATCATCATCCAAGTTCGATGCGAGTTTGTCCAAGGATGAGGCAATAAATCAGAATGTTTCGATAAACTTGAGTAGAATATTGCTGTCTTTGATTTTATAGTAAATGAGATGTAGCGTTACATAGTTTATGGCAGCAGGACGACTTGTCCGTTGATACATTGAGCAGTTTGTTCAATGATGAGGTGACTATTATATACACCAAGTTCGTAGAAAATGAATGGGATCGTGACAGCATCT
Organism: Platygaster equestris; assembly: GCA_030522785.1. Lineage (NCBI taxonomy): Eukaryota > Metazoa > Arthropoda > Insecta > Hymenoptera > Platygastridae > Platygaster > Platygaster equestris. The sequence goes on from JAPYZK010000545.1 coordinate 7,324, forward strand.
TAATACTTGAGGTTGCACTGTTGACGAGCCACTCCTTGAAATTTTCCCGTCAGATGGCAGTGGTCTCGAACTTGTACTCTTCCTTTAAGCGTCTTCTTGCAGATGTTACAATAGGTGGCAGTGCTGGATGCTTCATTTTCTGTTGTCGTCAATGGTGTCATGAAAAATTCATTCTTTTTTTTTCACCAACTTGTCTAGTCAAGGCTAAAAATTCGTTGGAGAGCCACTGGGCAGGATCATGACCACGATAGCTCGCGTAGCAGGACTGGTTTCCGTCGAAGCTGCGTTGTATGTAGTAGTCAACGCTGCAAGCCTCGTGACTGTGTGAAACTTGTGTTTTATCTTTCTCATTTGGCTTGCTTGGTTTAACTTTTCTCATGATGCATTCAAAGTCAGCATAGACGACATGAAAGAATTTAAGGCCGTTTTCATAGTTATAAAATTTCAATGTCGTTCCATCATCCTCAGGTAATTTACCGGTACATGTGTTAATTTGACTACAATTAATTTCATGTGCAGCTGATTTTTCTGTTGTAATAAAGTAATGCAGACATCTTTTATGAATATAATTTTTCCCCTTATGCTTGAAGAGTTGACGACTCACGAGGCGAGAGAGGCTTATTACCATACGTAATGAAATCGTCGGGGTTTATGATCTCCATCTACATCATCTCTGTTCTCATTATCGTAGTAATTTTGTAGAAGAATGACATTCACATGTTCCTCCTTTTTTTTGTGCGGTGATGTTTATAGGCTTAACTGCCCACTTATCTTTTTGCATTCGCAGTATATATACGTTAATGGAAAAGTCATTTTGTTTCTCAAATTTTGTCACACATTTTGGGTCAGAGAAAATAGGATTTCAGTGAAATTTGATTCATTTTTGAATGGTTTGTAGTGTGGAAGTCAATCAGCGGTTTTCTTGCCTGGATGAAGAGCTGAGAGGATCGCACACTTGAAGCACTCGTCATCAAAGTTTTCACAATTGATGCAAGCCTCCTTCCGTTGAATTTTAAGCGGTAACTCGATGAAGGAACTTCTACGCATACGGTTGTACCTATCAACTTGTATAGCGATACTAATGATTCTACGGAGTGTCCCTCCAGATCCTTCACCTTAAAATTCTTCGGTTTTTCCCAACAGGTGGTTGGTTACATTATTCATAAACCAGGTATTGAGATCCGTTGTTTGTAGGATGATGGCGCTGCGAGTCTCGGAATTTTTCAGCTCAGTCACTTCCATGTCATCTTTGATTCCACTGAATTCATCATCGAGGGACGTGTACACTTTTTGTGAATCAAATATTATCAATTTGTCTTCTACTTCAGTCACAAATGAAGTTTGCGCATCATTAAAGAAATCTTCAATGTCCAAATGTTGGTGATTTACGATGACACTCGTCCTGATGTGTTTCTCAAATGCGGTATCATGCTCTATCTATTCTACTTCATTTCGATCCTGCACATCACCTCCGCTAGCTAGTGAAGTGCGCAACTGGTTAACGTAACTGCGCAGCCGTCGGGTCGCACGTGTACATTAAAGTTTTATTTCTCCCGGAGATTTTATAGTGAGCTTACGTAGTTTCGCAACGTGCACGATGGCCCGCTCATACAGAATGCAAATGTTTTCAGGGTCCTCTGCACCTTTCCGACTCAAGAGAGGTTTTGTTTATTGATAACTTCATAAGCCGCACTAATTACTGCTTCAGTCATTTTGATGTCTTCAAAGTTTATCAAGAGACTGAGCTTCAGCCTCAGAACTATATGTATGAAACTATCATATAAATCTATATTATACATATGTATGTATATAATTACGATAGGCAATGACGCTCGAAACTCAAAACTATATAAGTATATCAAATGTATAGACCAATATCATGTATATATTGTGTAGTGTAATTCAATGCTCACTTATATGTGTATATACGATTGCGATATACGATGACGCTGTAAGAAAATTCTAATTCTTTATAAAAACGTTCAGTTGCAGAACGATTTTATAATCGTACTATCATGATGATGTCAGGAAACATTCGATATCATCAATTTCTTCCAGAATTTTTTCATTATGAAATATTTGTGTAGATACATCCAAAATTGTAAAATTTCCAGGGAGTACTTACCTTATGATGGATTTCACACATAGTTTCTTCTGATTTTTATCGAAAAACATGTTGGATGCGCAGTTAAGTTGTGAAATTTTATCAATAGTGATGGATTTCAGATTAACATGACCCGTATACATGCATGTGAAAAAAAAATTTCATCACGTTCCCAGAGAAATCATTTATAACGATTCGACTTTCTTGAACTTCTCTCCATGAATGTGTGAACATAGTATTAAAATATTCGCATCGTGCTGCTAAAATTGATTTGTGTACTTTAAACTGACTTGAAGATGTTAGAATCGTGAAATCTGCCAAATTTTTATAATGCAACGAATGATTAACACTCAATAATAATAGTGGATTTGGAAAGGGTTCACTAAAAAATAATTTTTGTCTCACGTAATAATTGATTTCGATTTGGAGTAAAATTGGAATATTTCCTATTACTTTTTTATGAAACACAGGAGTTGAATCGAATATCAAATTATGAAGATAAAATATGTATTTATAATCAGTCGACCAATAATCGATTCTCGCTTTGATATCAGCTAAAACGCGCCAATTATTATTAAAACACCCTTCAATAGGTTTACAGCAGTGAATTCTGGAACAAGTTTATTGTGATCAACACGTTCAACAGATAATTGTCACGAAATTTCTACGATAAAAATTTCCTATGAAAATTTTCTATCTTCAATATTTTATAATAAAAACCATTCGAGAAAATTAGTGACACCATTTTCACATATATGAGACCTCGAATGAAACCGATGAATCGATAACCTCCATCACTGGTAATTTAAAGTAGTTGTGAGTCAAAGTTCTAGACATCAAATATACAAATTATCAATTATCCGTTAAATTTCAACGAAAAAAGTATCTTCAATAATCATAGTTCAAAGATTACTATCCCGAGCTGGTCTTATTATTAATCAAGGATGAGAATTACTATCATCCGATTCAGAAAATTGTTTAATATCGTATAATGTAATAGTATAGAAGTTATTATCCTAGCACAAATGTTTCAACCTTTACTGTTTCGCAGTAATTAAGAAAAAAAGTTTGAATATCATATTTTGTGTAGCCAACATAAATGATAATAATAATTGTCACGTCCCGGTGACATGAGAATATTTGATTTTATCTTATTCAATTAAACTTCATCATATTTTATTTGTCGCGGAGTTGAGACGCTGTTTCTAGTATTCACTGAAATAATAATTATTTTCAACAACGAGTTGGGTACGTCATTGGCGATAAGAATTGTTTTAAGAAGCGCGGGGTTGTTTACGCACCCTTTTTGTCCGAATTACACGTGTCTTTTGCTCACGACGCACAACCGTCTTGAATGTTCTAGAACATTCCGGCGTCCCGGCAAACGGGCAAAAATAGGCGCGTTTTGAGAATTCGGTGTCATTCGGACCCGGCCTACCGCGTCGTGAGTATCGTGCAATTAAAACGATTGTATGAATTGCCATATTGTTAAGTGGATATATATATTGTGTGCCTTAAATACTGTGTTCCTTTATTATTACGACCAGATCCCAGCAAAAATAGTGGTGTCTCGAACCTACGTGTCTCGGCACTAGCTCGTAAAGTTACAATAATAATATGAAAAACTGCAACACTTGAAAAATGATTCAAAGTATGAACCTAAGCCAACCCGAGGATTCAATCAAAAACATTTAATGAGTACCTTGTTATTCAAACATAAATTTCAATTCTGATGAAAACAACCTTACTCGAATTGTAATGTTTATTCGTTATGGCAATTGATTATTATCTTGTTCACAAAGTATTTAAGGTTATAGCTTATTGGACATGATATTAAATGGCTCATTGGGAATACAAATTATATTCCACTCTATTTCAGAAAATGTGAGCTTCATAGTTTTAACATTATATTTACTTATGAATCGAAAAAAATGCAATGATTCAAGAACTTAACAATTTGCATCGATTCCCAGCGCGCTCAATCAGGCGAAAGTAAACTTGTTTCGTTATCTGGATAGATCTTCCGAGTAATCCAAATTTTCCGAGATTCTCCAATGATAAAGTTGATGATCTTTTCGGCAAGTAAATGGTAAATTTTTTGTCTCGTGAAATCATGACCCGGTCTCCGAATTCAGCCTCAACTTCACGAATATATCACTTCATATTCTATACTTCTTCCAATGTCACCAAGTTTTTTGAATTGCACAACATTTTCAGCACGGGCTTCTTTATTCAACATAGAAAAATTCATAATCGAAAAGCTGGAAGATAAATAGTTTGAATATACGAAACTTTATGTTAAAACCGTTGGAAAATGTAGAAATTCTTCCTCACCAAAATGCTGCCTCGCTAGTTCACACACCAAAACTAAACTAAATATCTCCAGCTGGGAAGGGTTATTCTGAACACTCTGAACGTATCAGCTGGCATCAGTGCCAATGTTGTGACAATTCAGATAGGTTGTTTATGACAGTGGGACCGCGACGGCACTATAACTTTGAATTTCACTATACGGTTGAGATATTTTGTGATCGATATGGACAATGTTTTACACAGTACATCCAATTCTATACATCATTCTGATGTCACCGATTTTCTTTTTAATAGTCACATTATCTTATGGGAGCATAGCTCTGATAGACGTCGCGTTCTTGGAAAAAGCAAATCCAAACATTCCGCCGCGAAGAGACACGACAATGTGAAATTCGCCATATTGAATTACGACCTATCGTTTCACATCCGGCCCAATGATTGGGCCGGATGGTCAAACACACACGCAGTCAATATAAACGTAGTCAGTTACACACAAATATATCATGTAAATGATTGGAATTCGTCGACCTCCATGTACTTCGCCGAAAAATATGGCCAAATGCGACGAAATAAATTGCAGTCGTTTGGATTTCGTTTGGAGGCGTTTAGAGGTCGATTTGCAACGTTTGGAGGTCCACCGTTAATTGATAAAAATATAATTCAAAAGTGACCATGAAGTTAGCCAAAATAATTATAATTTTTCATATTTTCCAGCAATAGACTAGTCAAATCAACTGTAAATCGTTTGGAGGTCACAAATATATGATTTTTATCGTTTGGAGGTTAATGGTTTGTTCATAATTAACAAAAACAATCACTGAATTAATGGCGATTAATTGTTTTAATTACGCGAATTCGCGTTTCGGCATATCACCGTACACGAGCATACATACATATATCAGCATAAATAGCAAGCAAGCGAAGAGAGAGTATTTTTACGTCATTAAATTAATTAACGAAATCGATCGCTGAAATTAATTGCAATCGATTGGATTACGTTTAGAGGTTTTTGGAGGTCGACCGTTAATTGATAAAGAAAAATTCGAAAATTGCCCATGATTCTTATTCATAGGTATCGCGCGTTTTCTTGGCAAGACAATCAGAGAGCAAGAATTTTGTGCGATAATCGATTGCGATCGATTAAACTCCGATCGATCGCGAAAATCAGTAGAAATATCGAAATTTCGACAGATTTTGTCGTTGTTTACATTTCCAAAATATGTTTTAATGTTTTACAAAATTTTGACGAGTTATGTAATTTGTTGAAAACAAATTGTTATATCATGAAATGGACGTAATGCTACGACTCGTCTAATCATCAAATAAGTCTCTGAGCCGGATCATTCAACTGTTAATTCATTCATGACCTTCAGTTATGCATAAGCATAATTATATCTGCTATGTTTTTGATTGAAAATTTTATTTCGTATCCGCAATTTTGTGTTTCTTCGTGATATTTTTTATTTTGAAACTCCGGTGATCTACTACCCGAGAAAAAACGATGATTTTTATACATCAAATTACTTTTATTCTTATTATTATTATAAGAGCTATTGGTGAGTATTTTTTTGAATTAATCCGAACAAGAGTTTCTTTTATACGACAAATAAATAGACGTTTTTTTTATCGATGTTTGTTTCATCATTAGAGTATAAACGTTCATATGTGATGATATTGAAGTAAAAAAAGAAAGGAAATTCTGAGTATCATGGGATCTATCAAGGTGAAGGATTTTCAATCGTTTGCATTCAGTTTGAAGGTCAATTCGTAACATTTGGAGGTGTCGCCATGGGGTGTTTCGTAGTGGAAAAGAAAGGCTGGTTCGACCCTTGGAGATTTTTGAAGTCCTTGAAAAGTGAAGCTGTGTCGCTCGGGGTTACGCTGATTGGAAGATAAGAATTAAGTCCATGGATGATGTTTGGAACTGAATGGGTTTAACAAAAATGTCTCATTCAATTTCATTGATTTTGGAAATTTATCCAAGCAAATGAATAACTTCCAACATTTTGACTTTTTAAATTTGTCAGTAAAAATTATTATCAACTTCGAAAGTAGTAACTGAAAATCTTTTCTCATCTTTTTTCATCATTCTCCGAAAATTTGAATCAGCCAGGATGAGAAAAATTTTTCCATTTAATGGAGTTATAGTTATTGTTGGATATTTCTAAAAATTCATCGTAACTTATCAGATAATATCAGAATATTATCATTATGAAATTATTCTCCACTTTTGAAACCCTTATTAATGAACTAAGGGCAAAGAAATTCAGATTTTTCGAATTTTTTAGACTCAACGTCAGTGAGTTTGGAAATTTTTACTGAAATGTGGATTCTTTTGTAAAATTTACACATTTTACATTAATCAGTTAAAATTATTCTTTAGTGTCAAAGTACGAATTGATCATATTTTTTATTTACAATCATATTTCTAAACAATCCGAATCAACTGAACGCCTGGTGCCTTCCACCATATTATCCAAGGTGACCGAGGATTGCCGAGGATTGAGGCCTCGACAAGGTGCTTTGCGGTTGGGCAGTGCCCATTTCTTCGCGCACCACCTAGACAAACACAGTTTAGTTGAAATATTTGAAAATTTACAATTTGACAATTTCATTTCAAAAAATGTAGGAATGCATGAAGCATGTCAAAATTATTCAAAATGCAAAAAATTTTCGAACCCTACCAATGCAATTATTTTTCACTCCACCTGCATCTGATCAGCAGTCAGTAAACTGATGCACTGAATGGGGATCTCGACAGTGCCTTCATTATCATCCAACACGATGACCTACGAAACTCTATCCTTCACCTCAATAGATCCCATAATACTTAAAATACTTGTCACCACGAAAAAAAGTTTTTTGATATCTCCAGTCAACGTAGTGAATATTTCCTTTTGTTTCTTCTTTTCATATCATTATCTATGGACGTTGTGAGAAGAAATGTACACAGTTTTTTGCGTGAAAGTGTGTACAAGTGTGTAGACGTACAGCTCGTAATTCGCATAAGTGCAATGAAACAGTGCTATATTAGTGCAATATAACAAAGCGAGCAACCCAATAACGTGCAATGAAACCGTGCAATAGCAGGTACAAAAAAAATTTGCGTAGATTTTTATGCCAAAACCATCAATGTTTATCAGGAAGCTCTCGATTATTTGTTCAAATAAACCTTATCTTCATCCGAATTCAGAGTTTTGCAATGGTTGTAATTTGATCTCAGTGCAAAAGAAGTGGAGTACGAACAAGTTGTTTGAGCAATGCAGTATCTCGAGTAGAAAAATGATTATATTTACAGAGATAAAATCATTTATCTATTGGCCAACTTGAACAACATCCTAGACATGAAAAGAAAGGATGAAGAAGAATCTGCTACATTCTTTTTGCGAAGTAAAAACGATCAGATTCATCGATTTTTCGAAGCGAATGCGAACATCGATACTTTTCCAGGAATTCTGAACATCGCGCAGTACTCTTTTTTTGATTCCCGAGCATAGTGCCAACTGTGAGGGGATTTTTTCTTCAATCAAAATTAAATGGAGTGACGAGCGCAATCGTTTTCTTGTTGGAAATGTTCGAAACAGTGTTGTTACGCAATATGATTATAAAAAAATTTCTTGCAGCAATTCTCATAAATTTCTGATAAGAACGGAAAATGTTGAATTATCAAAAGCTATCGGCGATGCCAAGAAGTATAAAGACACAAAAAAATGAAGTTTTCTGCGCTTAATGATGTGTATTGGAATAATTGTGGCAAAACAATGAATTTCTATCAGAGATACTGGAATTCCTTATTATTAATATTATTAAAGCCTTCATCCTACTTTATCCTACTCCTGAACAAATAGGCTCAGCCAAACAAGTTCTTGTATATTTCTCTCTTTAACATGATTGATGTTACATCGCAAAGTTTGTTGTTTTTTTTTTCAATGACGTTTGGCTGTGTGAGGTTTGGTCATCTGCTTTTTCGGTATTATAGAGGAAGGGGGGGAGGGCTAAACATGTACTGATTTCCAGCTGGACCCATCTACTAACCCTACATCGATTTCCATCGATTCCCCTCGAATCCCATGAATTCTCATAAATTTTGGTAAGTTGTTATTATTTCTACATTAATTTTATTAACTCCCATCGATTTCTCGATATTCTTAAATTCCCATCAATTCCTATACATTTTTATGGATTCCTTTGAATCTCCATTAATTCTCATCGATTTTACATCGATTAGACAAGGAAAAAATATAGATCGCGCTAAGGATTTTAAGGACGTTTTGAAGACTTCCCTGACGGATCCAGGTAAACGCAAATAAACGCGCGGGAACGTTCCTTGCGTTTCAATATCACACAAAAGAAACGCTTTAATAGAACACTGAGAAAAATGTATTGAAGGACAAAAAGCTGTCTGTACACGTTCTAAGTGTCATAGTTATCTCAATCGTACAAAATACCAGCTGATTTTTGATAATTTTCCTATTTCTACAGCGAAAATGCAGTTCATAAATTTATTATGATAGTAGCATAGCACGCATGCTCTGTGCATGCTAGATAAATGCCATTATATGCAGGGACGTATTAGCGCCAGAATTTTATCTGACATCTTCTATGTTTGAAAAAACCTATTTTATAACATATTCTATTGTTGTAAATAATTCGAATCGATTTTCGAATGCTCTCAAAAACTATGAGCAATCTCGGAAAGTTACAATTTGAGTATATTCTAGATTACAACATTTTTCCGGAAATCCTGAATACATTGAATTTTTCAAGGAATTCAAAGTCTATGAATTTCCGGCAAACTTTGTTCCATCAAATTTTTCGGAACGTAGAATTTTCAAATTTCTAAAAAACTTTGAATTATTACATTCTTCGAGACTTGGAATTTTTTGATTCACCAAAAAACTTAAAATAGTTTCCTCATTTAAAAACCTCGTTAGATTAAAATTTCCTGACGAACTTAAAAAATTTGTATCATCCATGAAATACGAAACTTTTGGGAAACGTGAATTTCTGTAGATTTTTAAAAAAATATCATCACAAAATAATCCAGAATCTTAAAATTTTCTGATGTTTTGAAATACAGAAAATTAATTTTTCGAGAACCTTACAACCGTCGAATCTTTTGAAAAACTTAAAATATTTCATTTTCCAGAAACACTTAACATTTTCCGAATGTTCATGGAATTAAAATAAAATTCATTGTTCATATTTTACAATCGATAAGTATTCGAACGAATGAAGATTGTTATAATTGTCAGAACAGCCTTGTAAGTCGCTGTGAGAGAAAATAAGATCGAATTGTTCTCAGTTCTCTCCCATTTTGTACTCATTCACTCTTTTTTGTTTTTCGACGATGATCACTTATTTTTTGACTCGGAGCATGATAAAATAATATTACATCAACCATCATATATCATATGAAATTATTAAAACATGTTGATTTTGCAATAAATTTCATTATTCTGTATTATTGATAGTCTTAAATATTTTATCAAATCGCAAAATTAGCATATCTTGATGACTGAGTATGATTTATAACAGTGAATAAAATAATTTGCCGATATTTTTCGAATCGAAAAACAAGCAATTTTATTCCAAAAACGGAAAAGAGAGAATGAGTACGAAACGGGAGAGAACTGAAAACCATTCTGTTTCATTCTCTCTTACTGCTACTTACGAGGTCATACATAAATTCTCCAGAAAATGAGAGTAGTAGGATAATATATAAATTTGACACTTTCGGTAATTTTTGTCGAATTTTATTTTCCCGGAATTTTCCAAAGAATATGAAATTAATAAATTCGCGTTTATGGTTATATTGGCAATCATAAGTCTATCATTCTATGTTTCTATTCGGTTTTATCAATCATTCAAATTCGTCTTCTTTCATATCTTCTAAAGGACTTGCAATTTTGCAATTTTTCCGGAAACATCAATAATTTACAAAAACCGAACGGTCGGACTCAAGAAATTTCAATCTATTAAAATCTACAATAACTCTATTATCGATATTCCGAAGAATGCAACTCCAAAAATTTTTGAGAAACTCGAATTTTTCAATTTAGTTGAAACTTTGAATCATCTTATTTCTCGAAATACTGACAATTATGTCACAAAAATTACTATCTTTTAATATTTTCATAAAGTAAAAATTGTTCGAATTTTTGGGAAAACACAAATTATCTTATGTAACGAAGAAGTTGCGATTCCAAAATTTGTTAAAAAACTCGAACCTCTCAAAGTTTTTTCAGACTTAAATTTTAAAAAATGTTCGAAAATCGAAAACAATAAATCCGTTTCACAGAAAACTCAATTTTGAATATTCCTTAAGTAACTCAAAAGATACAATTTTTCTAAAAACAATTGTCTGTTTTTCCGGAGAATAAATATTTTGCAATATTTTTGTAAAATGATGATATTGCAAATTTGTGGAGCACTTATTTCTTTGCATTTTGCCAATAAACTCACAATTTTTTGCATTAATAATTCATTCATTCAAAACTAATGTATTCATCATTGAATAATTAATTTTGATTTATTATACAATTTTGATTATTTGCAATTATGAATAAGTTTTTTACCAATGTCATTCATCATTTGTTGAATTTTATTGATGAATTTATTATGATTATAATTCGAGTAAATTTATTATCGAATAATTCATTTCTTGAAATATTCAAACTGTTTCTTTTCGAACTAGACAAAACAAAATTGTACTCTACACAAACAACGATTTTAGACATTTTCTAGAACCTCAACATTCACATCATTTCAGGAAGAAACAATCTTGAAAATTATCAAAAACTTCGAATTCAAACATTTCCTGTAGAAAATTTGTACTTCCAAAGAACACGGCCCCATGAGTTACAATAATAATTCGAATTCGATAAAAGTGATGACTTCAAGTACACTTCGAGTACACATGAGAACTTCGAGGATAGATTAAGCACGGGATTAGAATTTTGATCAAAGATTGAGTACAAAATATTTCGACTCGGGTGAAATCATAGATGCTGGCGAACGAATCTACGAAAACTAGGCTGAAATTAAGTGATCACTGAAACCGACTTATCGATTTATTACGCTTCAATCGAAATAGTATTTTGATTCAAGTTAAAATTTAAGTTAGAAACAATGAAAAATACAAACTAGGTAACTGACTAGTATTGGTTCCGGATACTTTTCACGAGACTTTTGTAACCGGCTTCGATTTTTCGAGCAGTTCCTAAAGTATTGCCGGTCTTTCAAATCAATAGTTTTAATATCGATTCCCGAGACCTTTGAAACTGATGTTGATTATTTCAGCAGTCCTTACAGTATTGCCACGGACGGTAAGCAATACTTTCTGCAAGACTTTAGAAACTTGCCAGATTGAGCGATACTAGAAAAATTTCGTCTTGTGATTTCTAGCTCAGTTCAAGTTTCTAACGTGAAGTTCAAAATTGGAGGTAAAATTTATCGTGATGGATTTCACCGTTAAAGTTTTGGAAGTTCGCATCGATGAAATTATCTATGAAGGGCAATGAAATTTTCGGCCCTTGGGCTAAAAATTTTTTGTAGCCCTCTACGCCCTGAGGCACAAAGGGCGATTTTCCGCTTGCCTTGCAAGCGCGAAAATCCTTTATTTCTGACACGATCTAGTACGAACATTTTTCTATCCGACAGTGTGATATTTCTTTATCGAAATCTCTTCTATAATCATCAAAAATTTCGTCTTCGTCTGTGTTTGCACCGATTGCGAACAATTTTGAGGATTATAAAAATTCATTATTATCGGTGTCGAACCGTCTTTCAAAAGATGCCGTGACTCGGTTGTGAATACAGAATGAAAATAAGGAAAAAGTGCTCTTAAATTGAATGTGTAAAATTCCACACACAGAAACTTTCCATGTGTGGAGTTTGCTATACTTCAAATAAGGCTTCTACAGTCTCTGGTATAAATCAACGACTATATATTTTTTGAATTGATTTCAGAAAGTATTCTTATCAAGATAAATTAATAACAAATGATTACACATGCTTACTAAAGAAAAATTTATGTGAAATAAAATATTCAAATATAAATATTAGAATAATATGTAATATAATGTAAAATGATAATAAGATGATTACATATACATTAATATAGTAATATATACAAGATATTATATATATATGATAAAATATTTTTCATCTTAAATTTGATACCGATACTATCGATACCTACGATTTCGATACTAATACGTATCGATACCCAGATTCAGTATCGTTTGTCATCTCTTATCAACACAGAACAACTTTCTTACTCTTGCATAAATAGTAAGACAGAATGAAACAGCGCTAAATGCGCGATAGCCCTTTCCACTAGTCCAGTCTCTCACCTTGCTCACATTGCTTTTGTTCTTAATAACACGGCAGTTTTCGGTTCCACACAGACTGTTCAACTCGGTCGAAAAAATAGTTTGGCAACGTTCGGCGTATACGGGCCCGAAGTCGGGCCGATATCGGGCGCCCGTATTTTCAATTCCGAAAATACGACATTGGGCCGATGTCGTCCCGAGATCGGCAGCCCGCTTCGGCAATACAATATCAGTCAGCCGAAGTTGGCCGAAGATCGGCTGTCCGAAATTGGACTTGTGAATTTTTCATGATCAATGTGAAGTCGCACCAAGTCGCAAATCAGGAAAGTATATGACAGTCGCAAATTTTGTGTCAAAGTTATCAAATTTAGAAAATGTGCAATAAATAAACAGTTGTGTTGAAATAGCCGACATCCGGGGAGTGCGCGAATTTTCATTTGAGGTTTTCTGAAGTTCGAAATATGATAAACATGAAAGCCGAAAGGGACAACGCATTTTTCAGGTTATTGTAAAATGACGATTATTTGTACTATTTCGACAATTTTCCATTATGTACTGAATAAAACGTTTGTATAGCATGATTTATAATTTTTGTATGTGATTCGTATACCTTTTTTTCATGTACATATAGATAAGGAACAGAACAAAAACATGACCTAAAATATATATATCTGACTCACGTCGGCATTTGAAGGTCGGCGAACGATTTCAGGCCGACATCGGGCCGCCATATCGGTCCGACATTCGGACCAATGAAAAAGCGTTACATTCTCCAAATATCGGCTAGTATTGTAGTACGATAACGGCGTACCCATCGCCGATGCCGGGCCGACTTCGGGCCGAACAATTTTTTTGACCGGAAACTTGGACGCAGAAAAATTGTGGTGCGCTAGTGCCAAGTTACTGACACAGCGACACAATATCTACGTGTCTCGCGCGTGACGTATAGTATAGCTCGACTGACTCGAAAATCTTGAGCCAGTCGAGATTTTCGCCAGCTACGATTGCCGGCCAAAGCCCCAGACCTCCCGATGGCCTAATGCATTTTTCTAGGGTTTCCTTATTGCAGGCTGCCGCATTCAAATAATTGGCGTAAACTTGACGATCAAATGAAAAAATTTGCAATTTTTCAGAATGTTATTTGTTCTAAGTTTAAAAAATTGTTGTTGTTTGCTGAATTTCTCAAGTGTTACAATTCTTTCGATAATATACATTTCTAAAATTTCGGAAAATGTAAAAAAAAATGGAAAATGTAATCCTTTTTTGATTGTTTGGAAATAACAAATATATTCTGAAGAAATTCTCAAAATTCATAAAACTATAGAAATTCGAAAAACTGACTGGACAATTTTCAGATTTTTCAAAACTTTCAGTTACTTGAAATACTGTAAAATGTGCCAATTGCCAATAGTGCCTCATGTTTACCAAATGGACTTTCTGATAGGCTTGAACTGTTAAACCCATTCAGCTAAAGTGGAAAGTACCTTTGATTGATATGGGGCACTATTGGTAATTGGAACATTTTACAGTATTCTATGATTTTCGATTTTATTCAACATATTCTTCGAAGCAGGGATGTTAACACGAAGTTCAAGATGTTAAAAAATTGAGACAGTTACTATTGCGCCAATATCTTGCGAATTTTTCGCAGTAAACGATTTCATGCTTATTCACACGGAGTATGGTATTAGGGTTTAAAATAGAAAAAATTCAATGAGTAAAAATTGTTCCATAGTACTCTCGTTCATCTGCAGACTGGACGGCTTCATTTATGAAAAATGTGGCCGCGTAAAGCCACTCCTCATTTACTTTATCGTCTGGAATTTTGCGTCAATTGAGAATCTTACTCCAAACTGGAAGATTTTTGGTGAGGATTTTGGAGATGTTTTGATGTTTCTCCATAACCTTACTTCCTACGTTTTAGGACCGTCACAGACTTTGTTGCCGGTAAAATATCGTACATTACTCGTAGTGCAAGGTGTGGCAGTACGGTAGAATTCCTTTGCGATACGAGTCGGAGTGTTTTGCGGCCGAAGGCCGCAAGTTTGGAGACGCGTATTGCAAAGAAATTTTCCCGCAATGGCACCTCTTACACTACTAGTAATGCAATATACTACTATTTTCTTAATTCATGAAAATTTCAGTTATTTCAAAAATCATTGAAATTGTAAAATTTCAAACACAATGAAAAATTTTTTGATTTAACAAGTTTTTGGAAATTTTTACGTTTTAGAAAATTTATGAAAATGTGTGAAAGTTTCCGTTAGCTCATACTGCCAGGAAGTTCCAGAGTTTTTGAAATCTGGAGGACTTTAAAATTTCGAATAATTTTGCATTCACTATTGTGATCCTAAGACTTTCGTGATTTCCTAAAATTAATGTAATTTAAGACATTTTCATAATTATCAAAGTTTTTCCTCAAATCTCAGAATTTTTGGGGATCAAACAAGTTTTTCAGTCTCATATTTCATCACAATTCCAGTACTTGCAAGAATTTCAGTGATTTTCGAGAACTCTCAAAATTGAAAAATAACGAACACGATTAGAAATTCTGTGGATCAGCAAGTTTTCGGAAATTCGGGACAATTCATGTAAATGTGAGAAATTTCAAATTTTTCAAAAATGCGAGTAATTCTCAGAGTTTTCGTAATCCGATGGACTTATAGAATTTACATTATTTTGCATCCACTATTGTGATACGCAGACATTTGTGATTTTTCCAAATTTATGTAATTAAAAACATTTCCGGAATTATTGTAGTTTTTCGTGAAAGCTCAGAATTTTTGGGAATCAAAAAGTTTTTCAATTCCATAATTCATCACAATTTCAGTACTTGCGAAAATTTTAGTGATTTTCAAAGACTAAAAGTGAGGAAATTGCGAAGACAATTACAAATTCTGTGAATCCGTAAGTTATTGAAAATTTAGGACAATTTATGAAAATGTAAGAAAGTTTATATTTCTCGAAAATGCGAGTAATTCCCAGAGTTTTCGAAATCCAAAGGACTCCCAAAATTTATATAATGTTTCATTTACTATTGTCATAAGGAGACTTTTGTAATTTTCCAAAATTGATGTAATTAAAGACATGTTCAAAATTATCGAAGTTTTGTCTGGAATCTCAGAATATTTGGAAAACAAGAAAGTTTTCCAATTCCACTTTTTATTACAATTTCAGTACTTCTCTAATTTCAGTAATTTCCGAAAACTCTATGAATCAGAAAATTGCGGAGATAATCAAAATATCTGTGAATCAGTAAGTTTTTGGAAACTAAGGAAATTCCAATATTCGTAATTTTTTTGAACTCTCAAAATTCAGGAAGATTACAGAAAATGTAAGAACTATTATATTTCTTGAAAGTGCCACAAATTCCCATTGTATTCCAAATCCTGAAATCGAATATATATTGTTATCCAGTGAAACGCCAAATTTATGGCATATTGATCAGTGTTGAGGACATTTTGGATTTTGGTTACTCCTATATTTTAAGATTTCCAACTTTTTCCGACGATTTTTGGAAATTATATGATGTGAAGTTATAAAAATACATAAGTTTTCAAACATTCCAAAAATTCAAATAATTTGGTAATTGTATGACGGCTACAAATGGAATCTGATTTTTTCTGTATGATTGCAGTAATCTTACGACTCTACGTGCATTGGTGATGACTCTAACATCAAATCAACATCAAAACGAGATCGCTAAGAACGTCTCTTCGAAATTCATTGGATTGATATCCCACAGTACAGAAATTGGTTATCTGCCGTGAAAGGATATCTAAGTGATTTGAATGCATTCAAAGTTAAAGAGAAAGAAGGAAATTTTGATTCAGGTAAGAAAAAAATGAAAATTGACTTTGCGACAAAATTGTCGGTTAGAAACATGAGCTATCGTCGAGAGTGCGATATTTTGAGAATTTTTTCAGAATACAGGACAAAGGAATGTAAACACTCCCTTAAAAATGACTATCGGTTATACAAAGTTAAGTTCTCTTGTGAAAAATGTCATCGCGAAAGCGCACAAAAGCAGAATCGCAAAAATCTTATGGCGCGTTTCATTTGCAGTGTATGTTGATGAAACAACGACCATCCAAAATACAAAGTTAAAAACATTTTTGGTTAGATATGTGCATCCAGAATGTTTCGAAGTAAAAGTGAAATAATTAACGATGATTAAACTTGGCCCTGACGGCTTTGAGAGCCACGAATTCGTTTTCTAAGTCTCACTCGGTTGTTCTCTATTTTGAAATTCCAATCGAAAATATTCTTTCTGTGGCCTTTGACAATGCGAGCGTGATGGACGAAAAAAATAATGAGTTTATGATTGGGATGGAAAAATTCACGAAGTTTTTGACGATAACGTGCATTTGCCATAAAATTGCCCTCATCGCCAAAGACGCCTTAAAAATTTTTTCCATCCACATCGACGAATTTCGAAGATCATTAGTATTTTTTGTTTGTGCTATAACGCGCTCGCACAAATTTAATGAAGTTTGTCGGAAAGAGTATGGATTTAAGATCGCATTGACTCAGTTTTGTGTCACGCGTTGACTCACTCGGGGGAAAAGCATTGCGGAAATTATGCTAGCTTAAGAAGCTTTGTTAAAATTCAGGGACCTTGAGTAAGAAAAGGAATCGAGAAATAAAACTTTTTTAGATCTGAAAAAAAATTCAGTAAGCGATGGATTCCGCGCTACTTGAACGTTCCCAAGTGATATTTTAATCATTTCAAAAAATATGACCCATTTCTTCGGAACTGAACGAACGAAAGTCCATTTATCAAGTAGCAAGTCGTTGATGTTTTCGTTAGATATAGGGGGTCGATTTTCGCTTTCGCACGTTGTGAAAGCGTTGAGGAAAAATGTCGATTTTTCAACCAAGATTGACAAAAAAAGTAAGGGAAAATGCGTTGATGTTTCTGGTTGAATCCGCCGAAGGGATGAGGGAAAGATTGTTCGCAAGGCACGCGTTTTTGTCGGAATTGAGAGTTTTGCGGCTGGAATCCGCTTTGTATTCCAGTGATCGAAAAGCGTCATTACACAATGTAAAATACATCACTCAAAATTTGCATATTGGTCTTGACATTAGAATATAAGCAGGAGAATGGAAAATGCTAGCTCACGATCATTCAATTTCTCAGGATTTTTCGGGGATAAAGGAAGAAGATAACGGATACGAGCGATTATGGAAAATAGTGATGTATTGAGAAAACGAGGACGATTTATCAAAGTATCCGCAGTTAACGTCATCAATCAACGCTATGATAGTCCAAGATCCCGCTGCAGAATTCTGGGAGTATAGGACTCAAGCGAAAATCCATTTTTCAACACTCTATTATCATAGGTTGGACACTGCTACAAATGGTTGCCACATTCATTCCAGTC
>JAPYZK010000546.1:0-37209 GCA_030522785.1 Platygaster equestris
GGAACCAAAGAAAATTGGGAAGGAAGACGACAAGAAAAAAGATGGATCGAGTAATTTGGAGGATTCTGTGACCAAAAAATCCAAAACTTCGGTTGATGATGACATTGTTTGTTTGGGTGAAGATAATTTGGAATCTTCGTCTAAAAAGAAAAAGGACGAGCAAAAAGAACAGGTTGAAAATCCAAATGGGACAAACAAGGATTCGGAGAAAAATCAACACATGAGCTCGATTATCTATGACAAACTTTACGAAACTAAAGTAATTGCATATTATAAAGAATTTTAATTGATTATTGTGTCTCATTTTTATAAAATTTATGGAATTCTTAAAAATAAGTCCTGTAAAATTTATCGAATTTTCAAAAGTTAGTTTTGTAGAGTTCATGGAATTTTCAAAATCGGTTTTTTTTTTTCTTGGAAATTGTAATTGGGTTTCATAAAGTTCCAGTACTTTGGAAGAGCCCAATATTATTTGAAATTGTGAAATCTTGAACAAATATATTTTATTTTGAAGTTATTAATTTTTAATTTTTATATTTAGTAATTTATTCAAGTTTTTGGGTTATGAAACTTTTGTGTGTAAGTTTTATTAACAAAAAAATTGTTTTTTAGCTTGCGCAGAAAGTTTCACTGGCGAAAGACAGATTTACGAAATTGTCTCGAGTTTTGGAGTGCTCGTATACGCCCTACATTAATTGGTTGACGAAGGTCAAACATAGCGGATCGTTTGTTTGTAAAATGGAGCCTGTGAAACGTTGTCCTTTGAACGAGCCATTTATCAATCGCTGGAAGTTCCTATGTGAGTATAAAAATTATTTTAAAAAAACCTTTAATAAATTCGAAAAATGTCCTTGATTCTGAAATTTGAATGATTTCAGCGACACAGTGAACTCAAATTCATTTTAATGAATCTTTGTAAAAAATTTGTAAATTTTGAAATGGAATTATCAGTTGAAGTAACTTGATGAAATTGATAGACTTAATTTTATGCAGAGATTTATTTTCAATGCCTGAACTTTTTTTTGATATTACAGATTTTTGATTTTTTTGTTCTAAAATTCGAATGAATTTATTAAATTTAGTTTTTGACAACTTTACATTTGAATAATTTGGATCATTTATTTTTAATTAATTTATTTTGTTTAAAATTTTATTTTTTTCGTATAGGGAAAATTTGTGTGAACATTGCATGATGAATATTGCTTCACAATTCTTGGAATATTGAATATTGGACCAAGAATTATTGTTTAAATTATTGCTTGAATTGTGTAAATTTTGTATTCGTTCACAATTTTAGGAGTTTTTTGAATGTTTCTATTTTTCGACGATCCTGTCTAATTTTTTAAGTTTTTCGTAAATTTTTTGTAAACAAAGATTCAAATTTTTGAATTTTCAGGATACAGTCCAAACATTTTTATTTACATTCAATTTTAGAAATATCTTGTATTTTTTTTCAAGAAATTATATAGCATTTTGCAAGTTTCATCACAAACAATAATTCAATACTTATATATAATTATTATATACAACACAATACTTATATATAATTATTATATACAACAATAATTAGAATATATATATATATATATATATGCATTCCAGAATTTGTATGTATTAAATTGCGATTAATTTTACTGGAATTATTTGTTTTTGGCAATACTTGAATTATTAAAATTGTTATATTCGATAGAAATTTGACTCCTGCAAATTGTTTTGCAGTATTAAACATATCAAAATGTTGTTCGTAATACATCGTAATTCTAACTATTTGAAAAATTAAAGTTGACATTTATTAGCAAATCCTGGAATTTACTATCAATTTTTATTCAATTCTATCTAAAGCTTCAATTCAAAAGTTACAGTATTATACTTCGGAAATTGTTCGAATCTTCTGAAAAAGTTGATTTTTTTCTTGATTATTTAAATAATTATAATTATTAAAATTCCAGGATTTGTGAAATGTCTTCCTTCGCTTCAGGGAAGTTTCGCGTAAAACTGGTATTTTTTGTTGAAATTTCATCGCGATTCCAAGATTTCCGATTTCTGGATTCTTCAACGATTTGTTGAAAAAATTGACGGAAAACCCGAAAGTTGATACATTATGTTCTTCAAAAATTATCCTTATCTGCCAGAAGTTCGACTTTGCAAAATCACGTGATTTTGTCTGGGCGAATTCTTTATTTTTCTCTGATCGACGTTTTTTTTTTTTTTTTCCTCCACTTTTTTCACTGGACAAATGATTTCGACACTCTTCAAATCTCCAAACAAACAAATGTTCTCATTGTTAAAATCCAAAAAGGTTGAAATTTTCTTCTGTTTTAATCCCGCATTGGCTACGCTATTCTGAAAATGGAAAATTTTTAGAATCAGCAGCGATCTTTGTCGTCTGTTCAAATCCAAAAATTCATCGAAATTTTGGATGTGTGGTTGTGTGTTTGAAAATACGGAGATAATATGTAAAACTTTTCCAAGTTTTTCGACATTTCTTCTGGAAATGGACAAAAGTTTCATTTTCAAATCGGATTGAATGTTCTTCGATCTTTGTTCGATTAATATCGAATATCGAATAAATTCTTCGGAATTTTGAGGCTGGGTGAATTTTATTCCGAAATGAAAAAAATGTGATGTGTTGGGATTCAGACTCCCTGAAAATCAAATTATATCGATCTTTGTACGTTAATTTTACGTAATCAAAAAAGTAATACGTTACTTCTACGTAAAACTGTTTCTTCGTGTATTTTCGAATATGTTGGAAGATACATTTTTTGAAGTGCACTAAAAATGCATTCGAAATAATCTTCGTTATTTTTGAAATCGTTAACATCGAATATGTCTCGATGTTTTAAATCGGTTATTTTCACTATTGGAAAATAGTGAAATTTTATCGATTAATAGGATTAATTTGGAATTTGTGAGAAGATGAACATAATAGAGTTTCAGTTCTTTCTTTACGATCGTCCCAAATTTCAAAATTTTCTCAAATTATTTTCGCGTTTTAAAAAATTCTATGATTTATAATTTTTAAATTATATTGACACGCTATTTTCTAGTGATTTCAAAACATTTGCGGGTTATAAGTTCGTAACTACGAAATTTCGAGATCAAATTTGATTCTTTGACTAATTTTTCGAAACCAATTTTAAAATCATTCCGAATTTTTACAGTCTTCATAATTCTCGAAAAGTTCGTAATTGAACGAAAATTCTCGATTTGTAGTCTTCAATAAATTTTCGGAACCGGAACCCTTTTTTTGAAACCATAAAAAAGCGTTATTTATTTCGGTTTCCGTCCAATTCTTGAGTATGCCCAAAAAATGCGTTTTTTTATGCACCGAAAGTGCATAAAAAGCGCTTTTCGATGACAGTCGAGTATTTCCTCAACGTTGAAAATCGAAGTATTTAGCGGCAAAATTCTCATGCAAGTATTTTATTTTCATGGAACATGTTTAGGCACTAAAACGCACGTTCAAGAGGGCTCACCGAAAGAGGGGAATGGCGCCGATGCTGCGAAGAACGCGCCTAAAGTTTGGCATCTGACACTCAATAATGTGTCAGAAGCATCGAATGACTGTCCGGCATATGTTATGCAAGCTGTCAAGGTACACATTTCCACTACATTCCTGACGTTCCACGACTTAATTTTACGCGATATTGTCTTTGAAAAACACAAGGGACGGATGGAAAAATCAATTTTTTATGATCGACAACGAATTGCGACGAAAAAAGGAGAAAATACGGGATTTTGGGATTTCTTGCGGAAACCGCGGAAAGGAAGAGGATGAAAAATATTACGAAGAACATGAAATCGTTGAAAGAAGAAAATGCAAGTCTAAAATATGACGAAAGAAAATAACGTTGAAAAAGGGGGAAAAAAAGAAAAAAGATGGAAAATCTGGTCAGATTATGACGAAAAAATGGGAAAAATCGGCGAAACAGAAGGAAAAAGATGAAAGATAAATTGATATTGTGAAAAGATGAGAATTGTGGTCTGCGTTACGACGAAAGAAAAAAATTAGACGTGAACATTTCACATTTCTAGGGTCAAGTCCTGAAACGTCGCAACTGGAGGATTTTCGGTTCAACGTCGAAGCAGATTTGTCTTTTCGGCGGGGAATTTTTACGGCGTTTTCCATTTTGAAAATTCTGTCAGGGAATTTCGACTTTTCTTCTCGAAATCGGACATTTTTCGTCGCCTGCTGAACAAGACGAATCAGGATTTCATGTTATTATCGAAATGTGAATTGTTCGTAAATTTTCTTACCTGATGGATACAAGATGAAACAATAAAAGAAATGAAAAAAAAATTTTCCAAATGTGAAAATTTGGACGGAATCGAGAAAAATCCTGATTAATGAGATTTATCATTGTGAAGTCATTCACAATAAATTTGTGATTTAAACACACTTGAAAAAAAAAAAAAAAAAAAAAAAGTGAATTTCACAGCCAGAAAAACGAGAAAAAATTAGCCATTTTCATGGCAGAAGAATAAATTATCGATGGAAATCAAGGAAAAAAATTGCATCTGTCCCTTGTTGTAAAAAAGACGAAAAAAAAAAAAAATTCTGATAGCCTGAAAAAGTGCTGAAGAATTTAAAAAAAGTAATAATCTACGACTTCCACATAGAAAATTGCGTTAGATGAAAAAATAGAAAAATTTAGTCCAATTTATTGTTGGAACTGATTTTTTACTGTTATCTTTTTTTGCGTTATTATTTGAAATTGAGTAACATTTATCATTATGCGGCACTAATATTTTGAGGTACTTATTCAGCCTTGTTCAACTTTTGGAATGAGTTGAAAAACGAGGTAAATTTTATCTGTTCTTCTGTAGTTTTGTTCATAATGAAAAATCCCAGGAAATATTTATATTTTCACTCGCGTTGATTCAAAAAAGGAAACCTTTTTTTGGATACCTCAACGGATTTTTACACACGCTCTGAGAATAATTGTTTGTGATTTGAAAAAAAGGATTAATAAATAAAATTACTATTAATAAATAACGATAAAAATTCCGAAATCACAAATGAAAAAAAAAATTATTTTCCACATTTTTGAACCACTCGACTATTTGAAATCTAAGAATTCAGAAATCCGGAAAATTTGAGAACTTGAGAATTTAAATTACCATAATTTATTGTTGACATGAAAATGTGAAAATTGAACACTTTTTTGAAAATAACTATTATTTGTCCTCAGAGTAGTTATTTGTCTTGAAAAAACCGTTGGACACGGGAATTTTTCTGAGCGATGAATAAAGGTGAATTTTTGATGCAGGTTTTCGAGAAATTCATCCAGTCCGTGGACAGATCGCCCATCGAAGAAATCCTCGTGGACGACGAGGGTGAAAAAACGTCTGCTGAAGCGGCGAAGTCGAAATCCAAAAAAATGGACAAACCTTTCTGGGTTTGCATTCACGTTCGGAGTAACAGAAAGGGCGAACTGATGCTTTTCGCGTCCGGGAAAAACGTTTCCCCGACTGTTTTGGAAAGTCTTCGAGACGTTTTCCAGTCTGGCGAAGGGAAAAACTGCAACGTTCAGTCTCTTTATTGCAAATCGATCGTGAAGTGAGCGAAAATATCATTATAAAGAAGTTTTTACTTATTAGAAATGTTTACTTACTTATTAAGTAAAATTACTGTGTAATAAGTAATTTGACTAATAATCGAATGATTTTGAACAGTCATTATAATTGAAAAAATAATCACTCCACTTTATTACACGAATTTTTATTAAATAATTCTCGAAAAAGTGATAGTTTTTTCCACCGTCTTTCGTGTAAAAAATGACCGATTTTTTCACTCGTGGAAAAAGGCCTTTTTTAACTCGTGGGAAAGAAATGGAGAAGTGAAAAAATCGATCACTTTTTTGCACTTGAGACATGAGAAAAAGGCTGCCATTTTGTTGAGGGTTGTAGTAAAATTAATTGAATACTAATCATATTCAGATATGTAATATTTTAATGCAATTGTTTCGTTTATATTTCAGAGAAAACAAAGAAACTCGAGCAAACACGACGTTCCTTGTTGGGACCGAAACTTTGGAGGAAGAAGTGGAAGGAATAAAAGTTCTGCTGGCGCCGAAGACAAATTTTTGCCTGAACACCAATGGCGCCGAAATTTTGTTGCAAACTGTGACAAACACGCTGGCTTTGAATCAAAGAACTGCTTTGGTCGACATTGGCTGCGGAATTGGAATGATGTGCCTGGCACTTGCTTCGGTAAAATGATTTTACATTGAAAACATGTATTTGAAATATTTTTAAATATTGAAAATATGTTTACTTTTCTGTGTTTGAAAAATATAATAGATATATTCGTTTTTGTAATTAATAAAGTTTTTGATCAAGTTAGTTGATTATAATTAATTTTTTGTGAAAATTTTCAGAAATTTTGTAAGGTGATCGGCGTGGATTCTTCTTCGGAAATAGAGGAAGCTGAGATGATACGAGAAATCAACAATATTGAAAATGCGACTTTTGTTACGGGACATCCGAACGAAGTTATGGGCACCATTTCCGGTGTTCTTTCGAACATTAAAGCAACTGCGATTATTAACACGAATGCAGTCATCGGTCGATGTATGTTGAGATTTTCGAAAATTCACAAGTTTTTTGCATTTTAAAAATTGAAGTTCTAAATTTCAAGATTTTATTCTAATTCACAAAATGAGTCGTGTCGAAATGTAAGATTCAAGTTTTCGATATTTAAATTATAGAGCACAAAATTTCTTGAAGTTGGAAAGTTTTTAATTGATGAATTTGATCACAAAATTTGATGACTGTAGTTATTTACGAAAAAATTCCCTTTTGTTTATAAAATTTTCCAGTTCTAAAATTGTGACTATTTTTTCGAAGATTTCGAACTTTTAAAAATTCTATAGTCGTCAAAAATTTGGAAGAAAAGATGGCGAATTGTAAATTTCTGGACCTTTTTTCATACATTATATTATTTTTTTGATCCATTTTCAGGGTTTTGAAAATTATTTTGAAGAGTTTTCGAGAATTTCAAGGACTTGGAAAATTTGTCAGACATTTCGTAATTTTAGACATTTTTTGTGAAAAGTTTCGTTGCACTCTGAAAGTTTTGGAAAAATAAGGGGTTTTCTACTATTTTTCGTTATTTTTCAAATCTGGGGAAATGTTTTACGAATTTCTCAAACCATAGAGAATTTCTCTCAATTTAGGAAACCTAAAAAAATTACTTAGAAATCTCTAGAGTTTTCGAAATGTCGGGTATTTTTAATACTTTCGAAAATTTCAAAATTTGTAAAACACAAAATGATCGGAAATTGAAAAAATTTGAAAACGTTTATTTTTATCACTGGGTTGTTGATTCAAAGAAAAATTCATGTTTTTCGATGTTTCCAGTCAGTTTTTGTTTTAATTAGCAATTAAAAGAACCCAGGATTTAATTGCTAATTAATGTTAATCTTAATTTTCATTTTAAATTTTAATTGCTAATTAAAGCAAAAACTGACTGGGAACGTCGAAAAACATGGATTTTTCTTTGAATTATAAAAATACCTGATCGTTCGAAATTTCAAATATCAAAAGTTTCGATTAAAAGTATTTAGGCACTAGGACACACTGACACTTTAGATTCGACTTTAGCAAAAAAATCAAACCTCCAAAATATATTTCAAGTACGATTTTTGAAGTTTGAATAATGAAAAAATTCTTGTTGCAGCTGTGGAAGTGATGGCCGGCCTCCGTCAAATTGCCTCGTTCCGTCGCGTCGTCATGATCACGACCCTCACCAAACAATCCGTGCGCGCCATGCTGGAACTCATACGCCCGTCCACCTCCGTCGAAATGGGCAACCCCTTCATCCCCGTTCGCTCCCACGTCGTCGACACCCTCCCCTACGGCTCCGATTTCGAGATCGTCATCGTCATGGAGCGCCGCAACATGCAAACGATCCTCGCCCCCATACCCCAAGCAACCGCCGCCGGCGCCAAAATCGTGAAAACCCCAGCGGCTGCTGCTGCTGCTGCTGCCCCGGCCGAAAAACAAAAGCCCGCGGAAACACCGAAAATCGCGGAGAAAGCAAAACCCAAAGAAATCGAACATTCGAAACAACAAGCACCCGCGGCTGCGAAGAAAGACAAAAATGAGGTCACGAAACCCATACCGAAATCCGCGGAAAAAATTCGCGCCGCGTTCAAGTCGACGCCGGCGGCGAAGAAAAAATTCGCTCCCGGCCAATTTCGCAAAGACGCGAATCCGTTTGCCAATAAATTCAAGTACGCCGCGAAAATGCAGAAAAAATTGCAGGAGCAGGAAAAACAAGAATTTCGTAAAAATGAGCCCAAAGATGGCGGCGGATTGAAGAGAAAACGAGAAATGTCCGGCGAACGCAGTTCGCCGTCGTTGAAGCCGAATCCGATGGCGGAGAAGAAGATGCGCGAGAAGATGATTCCGAAAGAAGCGAACGCCGGGAATCGCATCGATCCGGAATTGATGGAGAAAGTGAAGGAGCAGCAGAGGTTGCTGAAATTGGCGCAGGAGAAGTTTGAGGGGGGAGAGAAATTGAAACCGGATACGGCGCAGGAATTGAAGGACATCTTGAGTTTGGTGATCGAGGAGAGCAATAAGTTGCAAAGTCAAATTCCGATGACCGTTTGGGACAGGATCGAGCCCACGGGGGGGAATAAGGAGGCCGAGAGGCTTGGAGGGGGGAGGTTCGTTCAGGAAGGGCCGAGTGTTCAGGTGGGTTTTTTCGAGGGTGTATGAAATTCTAAGATTTGTGGAAGTCCAATTAACCTGAGAAGACTTATTATTTATGTAAGTTCTGACAAATGTTCTACGAGTCGAGATTTACTCGACCATCTGTAATGGATGCAAATCCAAAGGCAAATGAACGAACTGAATTGAATTGAAATTCTAAGATTTGTGACAAAAATTAAATTTTTGTTTTTCATTGTTTTAATTTCTTTTTTGTTTCTCACAGAAGTACAACAGAGGCGGTTCTGTTCGAGAGCCACAAAAAAGACCGGCTCCGAAACCAGGATTGAAACCGGTTTCTCCAGTGCGTTATCGCGCGTCGTCTCCTCCATTGAAAAGACATTCTCCTCCCCCTCGTTCTACTATGGTAGGACAATTTTTTTTTTTTTCAATTTGTTAACATTTGCCTATAATTTTTACCGAAACCATTTTTAGTAATCAACAAAATTCATATTATACAGCAAAAATATTGTAGATAATATACATTTTAATTCATTTTTTATCAAAAGTGCATACATAGTTTCATAGTAAATATTTTATATTCAAGTTGATGTACAGTATGTATGGTTTGTATAGTTTTTCGTGTATCTTGAGTATTGTATAATTATATTATTAATAATAATTATATGTTTTAGCCACCGAGAGGCGTGGCTCCGAAGCGCGTGAGCGTGGAAACGGATTACCAACTTCGACCGGTAACACCACCTCCCAGACCACCGCGTCAACAAGTTCCCCGGCCTGTGTCACCGCCCCGTCGGGCCTACAAATCCCCGCCGAGGACTTTTACTGCAGCCCCGAAATTTCCTCAGCGACAACAAGGTAAATTGTATGTACCGGTGAACGATCGTCGCGAACAACCACCCCGTCCCGTGTCGCCCCGTCGAATAATGGACGAATGGGACATCCCGAACAGGGGCGTCGCCGTGGAGATGGTCGCTGAAAGACCTGGGCTTATGGCAAACCGAATGCCGGAACGCAATTGGAACCAGGAACAATGGAACGAGCCGAACTGGCAGGTAAATGTTGAAAAAAGGAAGTCGGCGTCGATCAAACCGGGAATTTTAATTCGCAATTATTAGAAAATTGTCTAAAATGAGAAACAGATTTTGTAAATGTGAGCAAATGTATAACTTGTAGGGGTTTTTAGTAAATTTCTTAATTTTTGGGAATTCAGACGAAATTTGACATTTTTATGAATTTGTGACGAATAGGTATTTCTTTGACTTTTTTCGTATGGTGTATCACATTTTTGCTGCATTTTTAGGGTTTTAAAAATATTTTTAAGATTTTTGACAATTTCAGGGACTTTGAAAATTTTTTCAAATATTTCGTAATTTTATAAATTTTGCATGAAAATGTCATATCTTTGGTACATTTGCGGGGGTCGAAAAATTATTTTGAAGTTTCGAGAATTTCAGGGACTCTGAAAATTTCTTCGTAAATGTCGTAGTTTTAGAAATTTTTTGTGTGAACATTTCGTTGCACTCTGAAAAATTCGAGTATTTTTAGTACTTTCGAAAATTTTCCAATTTCGCAAATGAAAAATGTTTAAAAAAACTAAAAAGTAATCTACTATCAATGATAATTTTTTCATTCACAGCAGATGACGGCACAAAACGACAACCGTTGTCTCCAGCAAAACGTCCAAGACGACTCTTGGGACATCCGAGGCGCGAACAATCCCTGGAACAACAACGCCCAAACCTCGAACAACGAGTCGTGGAACAAGGCCCCCCAAACGTCCCAAAAGCCCCAAAATGAAATGTGGAATGAGCGATCAAGGCCCACGTGGAACAAGAACCAAAAGAAAAATGTGGTACCGCACCAAAACCGGAATGCGGGACCGTCCCAAAACCAAAACGTGGTGGGACCGCGTCAAAACTTGAATGTGGGGCAGACCCAACGTCAAAATGTTGGACCACGCCAAAATCTGAATGTGGGACAGGCTCAAAGCCAAAATTTGGGACCGCATCAAAATCTGAATATGGGAGCAGGCCAAAACTTTAACGCGGGACCGGGCCAAAACCAAATGTGGAACCAGGCCCAACAATCAGGTCCTCCCCAAAACCAGATGTGGAACAATAAGCCGCAGCTCCAGCAAATGTGGAACCAGCGAACCCAGCAGCAAAGCGAAAACCAGTGGAATGAGGCTCCCATTCAGGTGCCAGCCAACAACATGTGGAACAATTCGCAACAGCAGAACCAGATGATGCCCTCGGGTGAAGCCCCTTGGAACAAGGTCCAGCAGAGGTGGAATGTCGGGAACCAGGGCATGGGAAACCAGAGTATGGGAAACCAAGGCATGGGAAACCAAAGTATGGCACAAAAGGGCATGGGGAACCCGAGTATGGGATTGCCCAATGAGTCTTGGAAGCAGAAACAACAACCCGGGAGCCAGTTGTGGAATAAACCAGCACCGGTGGGACCACCCGAGCCCGTGAAACCTTTGATGACAGCCAACAAGGATGTTTCGAGGTTTGCCCATTTTTTTCGTGCGTGTAAACATACCTGTGGTTTTCCAGCATAACCAAACAAGTCGCGTGAAATTGTTCTTGAGAAAACGCGCTTTAAATGTTACGTAACACATTTTTATGTTGTCAGTTATGTCGGAAAAAGTGTAGTTACTTGATTGTGCAATCTTTTTATAGTTGAAAAAATGTCCGATAAATGAAGAAAACAAAAGATTTTGAAATAAAAGAAAAGTTGAAATTTTTTTCGCAGATGGTCCGGCCCCGACCCGAATAGCTCTTCCAGGAATACTTTCAAACCCGCGGAAACTCGTCGCGAAGAAAGCCAAGCTTCCCAAGCTCCCCAAGTTGGGGAAAAACGAAGATGGGAATCAGCGTTCGTTGCGAATGTTTCCTCTTCTGCCGAGAACCAGCAGGACGACGACTACGTCTTCGACGACTTGCCCGAAGACGCCATCGATCCCTGGGGCGACGACAACTCCGACATCACCCAACTAGGCAAAATGAACGATGCCATGAATTTTGGGAACAGTGGCCAGCAGAACCAAAATACTTCGAGCGGAGGTAACACTTGGCAGCAGAACAGGGGGGGCAGGAAAAACAAACGCCAGAGGATGCAAGTCCGAGCACAACAAGCGAATTCGGGAAATACCGGCAACACTTGGCAAGGACAAGCTAACTCCGGGGCCAGAAGTTCTGGCAACAACAATTGGCAGCGATCGTCCAATCCCGGGACTCAGAACACGCCAGCTTGGCAGGGCAATTTTTCCCCGTTCGTTCAGCAAAATTTCGGACGTGGAAATAACGGGGGAAACATGATGTAAATCAGCGTTGATTTTCTCATTTTGGTTCTTGCGTAAACCAACTTTTTGAAAAATGGTAGAAACCAGTGTTTTTGAGGTCGACGATCAAATTGCTTTTTATCATTGTAGAGTAAGGATATTTTTTCATTCCAACCATTTCGGAAAAATTGTGGAATTTTCTTGACGCGCGAGTGGATGGTACATTATATGTATTCAGTTATAAAACGATTGTATTAAAAATATGGATAATAAACTATATAATGATTCACCTAAAATTTTGTGTGGTGTTTTTTTCGTTACTCTTTTGTATTTTTCACTTTCGAAGTAAAGATAAAATCGTTTCAACTTTACAATGCCGCTTTAATAGTTACAATATGCGTACAATCGTTATACAATACAGGCGAAAGTGTCTCTCGTTTTCCGAGTGCCAACCGAAGGAACATGCTTTTTCTACATAATCATTGCAAGTGATGTGATTAATTCCATAACAATGTTTCCAAAAAATAACAACGATAATATACGTATAAACGACGAATCGAAAAATTTCAAGTTTTCTCAAAAATGTCGAAGAGTAAATTACCTTAGCACACAATTAGAATCGGAATCAACCACGTGCACTGATCAAATTGCTTTCGTTTACACTTGGCAATAACAATTATACATAACCGGATAATACATAAATATACGCCATGTGCATTTATGTATGCATTACATTTCTGACTTTCAACTAGTTCCTGGGTATTTGTTTACTCAATATATATATCGTATATTTACACGTATATGTTCAATATATTATCCAAGAAATTTATCTAATACCAACATATATTTGTCACAAGCGCACATGAACCGACTTCCCGGTAATACATTTTCGCTCGTCAATTTTTGATCGGACTCACGATATTTTCTTCGTACTCGGGGCGAAAATTAATAATACCTGGGCTTAGTTCGTCGGATCAATCTCTGACGAGTTCGTTTATTTTATCAACATTTTTCAACAGCGCAGCTAATAACAACGTTCAATTTCCGGGAAAAAGCGAGGAAAGGTGATTTATTTTACAGACAACATGAAAAAATAAAGATCGAGAAAAGCTGACTTTTTTAACAAGCTTTTAATACTTTTGTCTAGGGATTAAAAAGCGTAGATTAAAATTTGCGAAAATAATTTTTTCACGCGGAAAAAGCACATTTTCAACAATTTCTAGACGAGTGACAGCGGAAGGGGGGGAAGGGAGTATGTACAAAAATCTATAAGCAAAATGGAGATTTTGCATGTTTTTCAGAACGAAATGTTTGACTAGTTTATAGGACCGCAAAAATTGTATAGGATTCTGAAAATCGGCTGTTGAAAATAATTTCGAACCAAAACAATCAATTTTTCCCAACATACTACGAACTATAAAACAAAAAAAATTCCGTTGTACGTTGAAAAAAATGCAAATATTCTATCAGAGGTAAGCAATCGAGGTTTTATGTACAAAAATTCATAGGCAAAGTTGAAGCTATTGCAAATAATTTTGGTTCATTATACATAATTTCTAACTATTCAAACTGTGCTCTAAATTATTAGGCTTCACGTATTATTGGTATAACATATCACATTCATCACATCATTCATCTATTTTTTTCATTTTCGTCATTAGAACAAAAATCAAAATTAATTTATTACTATGTTTTTGATTGTGGAACGCAAGTATATTACAATTATATTAAACAACAAATAACTACGCAAACTCTAAAATGTACTCGTCTACATTGATTCGTTGCATTGAAAGGTTGCTTTCAAAACATTTGATAATTTAATGTTTTTTTTACATAAATATACACTACCACAGGAATAATGATTATCAACAATAAAATATAATAAATCGTCCATTCAAATCTTGCTTTTAGGCTGTGTTATGCTGAAGCGTAAATTCTATTTCTCAAATCGTGTAAGAACTGTAGGGATAGTCTATTTTTCGGGGGCATAAAGAAAACTAGTTTTCCGTCCCTAGGTAGAAAATCTGCACATTTCCTCACTGTTTTTCAAAATGAGTCAACGAACTTGAAAAATACAAACAATAAATTTTTTTTAATAAAAAATTCACGTATTTTACCTATCGTTTCTGGAAGAAAAATCGCATAGTACAAAATAACACCTGAGTTGCATTTTTTCGATCTCAAAAAACAACATGCTCGAATAAAAATTCCGATAAAAATGACAAAAAATTCTTTTTGATTCGCTAAAATACGTTAAAATTTGGTAATTTGATATCCTCGATGTTTTCAAATTTCCAACAGTGGAAGTTTCTTCAACTTTTGCAGTGAAAGGCTTCAGAAGGCATTTTTTAAAGAAAAATCAAAATAAAAAAACCCAAAACAAACTTTTCTATGTTCGCTTTTCGTTCGTAAAACGCTATTGATGAGTCGCAATAATTTTCCGTGGATGCTCGGGTTTACTTTCACATTAAAATTTAAGGGCGTGATAACTTCATCCGTTTCTCGTTTGCGAAAACTTAAAAATAATTCTGTACGACGCAGTCGCGTTCTGGCAGTTGACGAACTTTCATCGAACCGTCGGCTCCGCACGAAAAAAGTCGACCTGATGAATCCACGTGGAGCTGAGTGACGCCCTGAAAAAGTTATTGCCCAAATTGATACAAATTCACGAATTTATACAGATATTCACTCATTCATTAATTTATACATAAATGTACTAATTTATGAATAAATTCACGAATTCATAAATTTATCAATAAGTTTTCATATTAATGGATTTATTCATAAATTCATCAATTTATGGACTTATAAACGAATTGTTAAATTTATGAACTTACCAATGAATAGCAATCTATAGAAAATCTATAGATTCATCAATAAATTTGCAAAACTATGAATTTATGTATAAATTAACAAATAACATTTATGAATTTATCAATAAATAATCGCAAATTTATGAATTTAATAATGAATTTGTAACAATATGATATAATATAATTTGTAACAATATAGTATACGTATAAATTAAAAAATGAAATTCACAATTTAAAAGTAAGAAAATAATAAAAATCAATTGACCAATGTTTTCGGTCCAACCTGTCCAATGTTTTTGAAGAAACTGGACCTCGGATGTTCCCCAGGGAACGAGTACAAGAGGGTGTGAACAGTCAGGCCCCAGACCTGCAAAAAATTGGATACAGAAAACCTTAAATAAATAAATAAATAAAAAGATCAAGAAAAAATAAGAATAATAACGAACAGGGGCGCACGCAAAAAAAATTTTCGGGAGGGGTTTTCAAAAACTGAAAATGTTTCCGAATTTTCGAAGTTCCTGGAGTTTTCAAAATTCCCGTAATTTTTGCAATTTCTGTAATTTTTCGAATTCTTGTAACTTTTTCAATTCCTGTTATTTTTGAAATCCTCGTAATTTTTAAAACTTTTGAAATTTGTAATATTCTCGTAATTTTTGAAATTTTCTGAATTCTCGAACCTCCAAAGTTTTGGGAAATTTCCCGATTTTTTGGAATACTTGAATCTTTGAATACAAGAAATGTTTGAAACTAAAAATTTTTGAAATTCTATGAATTTTTAAAAATGTTATACCTCTCGACATTTTTGGACTTTACAAAGTATTCAAAATTATCAAAATTTTCGAAATGCTCCGATTTTTCAAAGTTCTTAGATTTTCCATAAAAATTCCAAAGTTTCAGAAATTTCAGTACTGCGAGATCTTCGAAATTCTCAAAGTTTCTGGAATTTCTAAAATTGTTGACATTTCGGAATTCTCAAATTTTGACATATTCATCAGTTTTTAAAATTTCCAAAATTTTCGGTTTTTTCGACACTTGAACTTTTTAAAATAAATTTGTAGAATCAAAAAAATTTTTAACTCTCAATTTTCAAAAATTTTACAGTTTTTGGAAGTTTCGGACTATTCAAAATATTTTAAATTCGGCAAAAAATTGTAATTTCGAAGTTTTCAATTTTAGAAATCTATTCATAAATTCTATTTTGATTCTACTTATTTTACCTACAAAAACACTAGATCTTTTTCAAATTTCGGGAGGGGTTTCAACCCCTAAAACCCCCCTCTGCGTGCGCCGCTGATAACGAAGAAAAAAAAAAATTACTTTGATGTCCCCATCACCGGCGCCACTGACGAAGAATTCTTCGTGTGGATCAAGGGTGAGACACTTGATGGCAGATTCATGGGCTGTGAACCTGTGTCTTTGTGCACGTTGCCTTATGTCGAATATTACTATATCTCCCTTTTTTCCTCCACTTATCAAGAGTTGGTGCTGCGGCGCCAAAATCAACGAGCTCGCTCCTTGATCGTGACACATGAAACCTGAAAATTAGCGTTGAACAAAATTAATTTTTCTTCAACACTTTATTTTATTTTGACAATAATTTTCAAAAGTCGTCGAATTCCAATATTCTGAAATTTCAATGCTCATATTTTTTATTTGCCATTTAATTTCTCAATTCTAATCCTCAAATGTTAAAAATAATTCATTTTAGATTTTCTCCATTTAAATTCCAAACAAGCTCTAATTTCTCAAGTATTTCAAATTTCGTATTTTTTAAACTGTGTAACTCACAAAAGAAAAACTTCACAGTCTGGATTTGATGACTTTAAAAATTTCACAATTTATCGTATTTCCTAATTTCAACGTCTGCAAATTCCAGACTCCTAAATTCCTAAATTTACAAATTCCAGGATTTTTTATTTTTGGATTGAAAATTGTACAATTTAGTATATTGAATCACATTCCATCTTCCAACGTCTACACATTCCAGAAGTCTAAATCCATAAATTTCTAAATTCTACAATAGTCCATTTTGGTATTAAAAATGGAGTATATAAAATTCACCGTGCTCGTAGAGGCAATATTTACGTAACTGTCAATATACATCGTAACAGTAATCGTAATCGTAATTTTCTAACGCATTCACCTTGAATAAGGGACTTATTTTGAGGAAGCAGCGTGTCCCAAAGAGCGACGTTGCGTCCCTCGGATCCGTGTCCGGCCGTCGCAACCAAACTGCATGCTCCCAGGAAGACAAAGTCCGAAGTTACTTTGCTATGGCACTGGTAGTTCTGCAAAATACGTAAATAAATGAATAAACAAATAAATATTTTAAATAAACACAACATCGTAAAATCTTACATATAAATCTTAAATTCAATCATTTTTCTTTATTACATAGTTTACATTTTTAACTCTCAAGTTTTTCTTTGAAAAATAAAGTTTACATTTCGAAATTTTAGTACTTCGAACAGAAATTTTTTTGTTCACTAATGAAAAAAAAAAAATAATAATAAACCAATATTACAAAGAATGGCCTCGCTGTTCCTTCTCTGCACACGACTTGGAACAAACTCAAATGGCCGTCAGAATCGGCGACCCCGAATTTATTGCCGTGCTGGGAAAAATGGACCCGCGTGACCTTGGCGAAAGTTCCCGGAGGTCGAGGCGTCGCCACTGCCGTTTGGTGTCCCCATTCCCACAACGACACTGAGCCATCCTGCGATCCCGTCAAGTCTGCAAATGAACAAGTATTCCGTAGATTTCGCAACAAGTGAAATAATTTTGATTTTCAAGGAATTTTGAATTCTTAGAAAATTACATGAATTCTAAATTTGTTGGAATTCATTGAGTTCGAAATTGTTTGAAAATTCGGAATATTTCGAGTTTGATTAAATTTCAAAAAAATCTCTTTTAAAAATCATCAATCTTTCCGAAAAACCTTGCAAAAATTTAATTTTCATCATTTACGAAAAAAATCACAACATCGCAAATTACGTAAATTTTACGTAAAATATCCCGCAAACGCATTCTTTATCCGTTTAAACATCATCCAATTCAAAAAACTGGAAAAAAAAGAATAAAAATTGACAATTGTTTTCGCACTTACACATGGAAAGTAACGGATGCGACGCGACTCTCCTGATTCCATCCACCTTGTGCTTGAGAATCTGCAGTTGCAAAAAACACCAAAAATGTCATTAACCAACAAAAAGCCGATAAATCGCGAAATAAACACGTATTTCAAAACGGGGATCAAAAGGATTCAGCGTTGACCAAAGCCCGCGTCGCCGGCAAAACTTGAAAAGGAGCGCAAAAATAACGTAACTGCTGACTAAGTACAATATTCGTGTTTGCATGCTTTTCTTCACGATGCCCAACAAACTTTTTTTTTCCCAACATTTCCAAATACTGTTAAATTACGTTCAACACCTGGGATTTTTACGCATGTCATGTGAACTTTGTTTGTGAACATGTTCTGGTGTTCGTATTCATCCAACAAATGTTCGTGAAACAAAATTGCAAAACAATTATTCCAAGCAGAAATGAACATGACGTCGACTTGTTTCAACATTACATGCAGATGGGAAAAAAGTTACGAAAATAATAGCGAATTTCGTGAAATGGAAAAGAAATGATCCTGCAAAGCAAAAATGTTATAAACCGAGCATTCGAGTGTATTTTTGGATCTGTGTGGATTTTTGGGAATTCCGAACATTTTCGTAAATTACTCGAAACATCGAACAATTATTTTGTAATGTGGTTTTGGCACTGAATTTTATCTGAAAGTCTGAATTTCGACACAAATATGAACATTTAAAACTTTGAGGGAAAATATTCTCGATGTTTTAATCATAAAACAGAATTTCGTTCGGTGGCAAAAAACTTGCAATTTTTGAATACTAAATAGCTGAGTTCAATTTTCTGTCGTTCGTTTTATGCATCGATTCTGATCACACTTCGTACAACTTTTACGATATAATTCGATGAAAAATAAAAATTCTTGTTTTGTCAATTATGTAACAACAACAATGATAATAATAATAATAAATATGTAATAATAATGAAGAACAATCGTCTAGGAACGTCTAAGGTCTCATAGTTGGTTGTTAAGGTCTCACCGGCTTCAACAAGTGCTTGCTCCTATCAGCAACGAACTGACAGAAGCGCAGGTCGTGGGAGCCAGGAAAAGCGGGCATCCCCTTCATCTGGCCAAATCATCGTCGGGTCAAATCATCAATCACGACATGTTAGACGCAAGGCAAGCATTGAACAAGCAACAGTTTTTTTTTTCTCTCCGTCACCATTTTACGTGTGTGTGGGTGTGTGATTTGTGCACGAACCTAACCCTCCCTCAGTAACTCTGATTTTTGTACAATTTTTAGGTATATCTATCGAAATCTCGAAAATCCTTATCAAATTTCCGAATTTTCCAAACTGAAATTTCATCAACAATTGAAATTTTATCGAAAATTAAGAACATTTTATAAGGATTTCGCGAATTTTTATAAGGATCAGAGTTACAAGGATCGCTTTTTCTCATGTGCCACGCTCGGGATGTTATTAAGAAAAAAAAAAAAAAAAAACTTTGGTGACAGATTTTTTTACTTCCAAAAACCAATTTCGTTAAAATCAGCATTTTTTATAACATTTAAAATATCCGTTTCAGGTTTTTTTCGAACTTTACAATTTGGGGGATAATCAAAAGTAAAACTAGAATTTTTTATTTTAGATTTAGAATGAAGGAAAATTTTCCAAAATTTGAAGATTTCTATTTTTTCAAACCCTTCGATCGAGGGAGTTTCAATTTTTTACATTTTAGATTCGAGAATTTCGGAATGTTAGAATCCACTGAAAAAGTTTTTCTGCATTCCCCCATGAAATTTCTGAAACTGAAATAACTCTACAAAAACTAGGCACAATGTGTAATTGAGGCGTCATGCAAAACGCTGACATTTTCCTTAACTTCGCCATTAGTTACCACATTTTTGGGAATGCGTTGCAGACTTTCACAATGTTTGTCGATAAATACACAAAAATGTTAGTGCGATTAAAAATCCACGAACACGAGATTTTTTTCGAAAACAAAATAAACTCGAGCAAGTATTACAATTTATGAATTTCAACGAAACTTAAAATTTCAACGTTCTAAAGAATCACTCGTGCCAATCAACAGAAAAGATGAAAAATGACACTGACAAAACTTGACTGCGGCAATTTTTCGATGGCTAAACATGATTTTGAGTAACTCAAAAAATTAAATTGAAAAAAAAAACCTGTTTTTTCTGTAATTTAAAAAACACTAGCAAAGTTTGAGAAGCCACTCTAGAAATGAAAATTTCTTACTGTATAAAAAAGTTGACATTTTTTAATATTTACACCAATTCGATTCATACAAAATTTCCGAATTTCGGGATATTCATTCTGTGATTTGCTTAATTAGTGTTAAAGTGTTGAATCTTAAGATGCACGGATGAAAAAACTAATAACTTTCCGAATTGAAAGTCGAATTTCCTAAAAAGTTGAAATTCGAAAATTTCGGATAACAATTAAATTCCTAACTGTAGTAATTCTAAATCTTCCTGGAGAATCGTTTTTCTTACCAAATAATATGTTTATTATGTATAGGAAATAATTACTATTTTATTCAAAGAAAAATCCATGTTTTTCGATGTTTTTCGATGTTCCCGGTCAGTTTTTGGTTTTAATTAGCAATTAAAACCAAAAACTGACTAGGAACATCGAAAAACATCGAAAAACGTGGATTTTTCCTTGAATCAACAACCCAGCGATAAAAATAAACGTTTGCATACTATTTTATGATGAATACTGTCCAACTCACCACACTCGCGCCACGTCCACTTTGACTCGCGATTCCGGACTGCGGTTGCGGATTGTTGGCCTGTGGACTTTGCGCGAGTAATGGCCTGTCAGCCGCGGTCTAAAAAATTCGCACTCGTCATTTTCACAAATTATGTAATAATTATTATCGTAGACAAAAATTACTGTTATGGATTCCGGAATTATGAATTCACACTGGAAAGCGATTGAAAGAAAAACGAGAAAATTACTTGTATGACTAAGAAACTCGTAGGTTGAACAGGCTCGGGATCGGGCTGTTTGCTCAGATTTATGAGATCGAATTCGCATTCGTCTTCCAGCCAAGACGGCGATTCCAGCAACAGTGAAATGTCCATTTCCTGCACTTCACGCGGTGTCGCCAGAGCCATCAAACCTGGATTCACCTGCAAAAATAATATAATTTTCATTAATTAATCAAGTTACGGTAACAATACACGAAATGTAAAACAATTACAGAATTGAAATTTAAGACAAAGTTATAAAATGTTCACACACACAAAATTATATACAAAATTACAGAATTTACTAAAAAATCAAAATTCACAAAATTCACAAAAAAATCCAAAATTACAAAGTTTACAGAGAAATCCTAAATTTACAAAATTCACAAAAAAATCCAAAATTACAAAATTTACAAAATTTACAAAAAAATCCAGAATTACAAAATTGACAAAAAAATCAAAATTAAAAAAATAAAATCCAAAATTTAAAAATTTACAAAGAAATCCATAATTTACAAAATTCACGAAAAAATCAAAAATTAAAAAATTCATAAAAAAATCGAAAATTACAAAAAAGTCAGTATGAATTTGAAAGCTCCAACTTGACATTCTTATTGCTTAAAAACTATTTGTGCAGATGGAAAACGTGCCTGATTGAGGCAGAAGGCACTAATACTGTCTTGCTCCTTGTGGATAATGCGAACGGGCTCGGAGATGCTGGTGGTGCCGCTGTCGCTGCCCTTGTCCTCGCCTGTGCCCGAACCCCCTCCTCCTCGAACACTGTCCACCACAGTTTGATTGTCCAATATCGACGATAATGACCGTCTTTTCCCGAATATCGAGCGAATGAATATGTCCTGGACCATCTCCTGCCTCACCAAGTAGCACC
The DNA here is from genome assembly GCA_030522785.1 of Platygaster equestris. Classification (NCBI taxonomy): domain Eukaryota; kingdom Metazoa; phylum Arthropoda; class Insecta; order Hymenoptera; family Platygastridae; genus Platygaster; species Platygaster equestris. The sequence goes on from JAPYZK010000546.1 coordinate 21,754, forward strand.
AGAGTCGGTTCGCTGGCGCCGCCGACGCCATTCGTGTACTGAAAAAACAAATTCATTAATAAACATCACGAACTGACGCCTTAACTTTTTCGATTTTCAAATTTACAATTTTTGATTTGGATAAACTTTACATCTGTAGCTTTCCGAATGTTTTGAAAATAATTTCCAAGTTTTCTTCAATTAAAATACGATATTTCCGACATTTCAAGTTTTTTTCAATTCGATGTACGTGCGCGATAAATGATTCAAAGTATATAAACCTTTTATGAAAAATGATTATTAAACTAGTTGCGAAATCTGTTATTCTTGAATGCGGAGAAAAATCCAGTGTTTTTATTTGAAATTTTCTAAATTTTCAACATATCGAAAGAAGACCCTAGTGATTCCAGTTTTCATCAAAACCTTATAAAAAATTTTTATAAAAATTTGTATAAGGTCGGTTTCGTAAAAGTTTTATAAAATTTGCATTTTTTGTAAAGTGGTTTTTGGCCTCTTTTTATAAAAACTACAATCAATAGGGGATTGATCTCGATGAATCGAAATTCAAATTGTAATTGAATCGATGATTTTTGTACGTGAACAATCACAAATTATGAAATCACTTGAAAGGAGTGTTTCCTTTCTCGAGGATGGATCGGTATTTGTGAATAGGGGGCTGTCCAGGAGCAGGAACTGGATCAGGAGCGCATCCCGGAATGTAAGTTGCGGCGGGCGGTCCCCTGGACTCTAATTCTTCCTTCAGGCACTCTTGCCATTGGGCCACCGTGCTCATTGTACCATGAATCAAGGGACTGCAGACTGGTAACTCTGCAAAAACAAAATTCGATAACTTCTATATTTTCACGAAACATACAAAAATACGTATTTTTCAAGTTTCTACATAATTTCGCAATTAATGTAATATTTTATCAAATCGATTTTATGAAACATTCATAAATTTTGTATAAAATGTGCGATTTTCATCAAGTTATTATTATATTATTATTATCTATTATTATTTATGATTCATAAAGTGATTTTATGAAAACTTCATACACATTTTTTTTATAGGTTTCCGATTTTTATTGAAAAAAATGCTCTACAAAATGTTTATAAAAAATTCATAAATTTTGTATAAAATGTGCGATTTTTATCAAGTTATTATTACGACCATATATTATTATTCATGATTCATAAAATGATTTTATAAAACTTTCATACACATTTTTTTATATATCTCAAATTTTTATTAAAAAAATGTTCCATAAAATGTTTATAAAATAACTTTACGAAAATTGCGTATTTTATAAAAGTATCATAAAATCAATCTCTAGAGAAAAGTGATGAAACATCGGAAACATGCCGCGTGTATCGAATGGTAATCGATAATCTATCGAAATCGTGTAATACGCTTAGATCAATGCGATGGTTCTAACGGTTCGTGATTTGCCCGTGAGTCTCGAATTTTGATCATAATAAAAATAAATACAAATCGATGTAGTGATTGATGGGAATTCATAGGGATCTATAAGAATTTACAGAAGTTAGTGGGAATTGATGAAAATTTATGAAAATCGATGGAAACTCATGGGAATGGATAGAATTCCAAAGGAATTGTCAGAAATCCACGTATAAAGCATGAAATACCCATTGATATTTGTAATAGCATGTATAGGAATTATTCAAAGAAATTATAATCATAAAATGCAGGCGTACGTAGCGCGGGCATCATTTCTAGTTTCATAAAAAATGTATGATTTTTATCAAGGTTTTGTTACAACCAAAATCACTCGGAAAATGAGGAAAAAGCGAAAAATACCCTGCATTTCGATCCCAGCAACGGATAAGAAATCTTGAAGTTGCTTTTGCAGGATCTTCACCATCGCTAACTTCATGATGCACCAGCTGAACGAATTGGGATTCGAATGTTCGGTGTTGTCCTTTGGTTTAGTCTTTGGCTTCGCGTTCGTGTCGAAAACATCGTCCTCTTCTTCCGTTTCGTCCAAATCCGAAACTGCCGAATCCGAGGAGTCGTAGTCTATGTCGTCTGCGTATTCGTGATCTATTCTCGGCTTCAGAAAAACAACGAGACAAATATTCAATCAAATACAAAATCACACATTTCAATAAATAACTGGATAAATAAATAAATAAATAGAAAATGAATAAAAATAAAAATACCTTTATGAGGAAATAGGAAATCATGCTCATTTGAGGGGAGACAAACTGCTCTCTGTACGTCGGTTTGTCTTCCTTGATGTTTGGTTGCTGGCTCGTAAATTGTCCCAAAAGTTTCATATTCAATTTCACTCTTTGCTTCGTGAGTGACGTCATCGCGTTCCACATACTACCAGACACGGTTTCACTACTTACGCTGTCAGTTCGTTCAACTGACGAAGTCTGAAAAACAAAATTAATTTATTAATAAAAATTCATCCGAAATTCGACATCTCGTAACCTTACGATTTTTTAAATTACGATATCCTTATTTTCTAACATCAGAATTTCAAAAATTCCAACATTGCTTCCCAACTTTCGAATTCTTGAGTATTAAAATATTAAAAATTCACATTTTGAAAATTTTAATCGCTGATTTCGCCATCTCCAAATTCCGAGAATTAAAAATTTCAAAATTCTTAAATCTTTAAATTTTTCCAATGAAGATTTACATTTTTTTGCTATAGAACTTATAAAATCCAACACTTCTTCCAGACAGTCCAATTCTTAAATCTCAAAATTCTGAAAATTCACATTTTGAAAATTCCAATCGCTGATTTCGCCATCTCGAAATTTCAAAAATTCGGAATTTCGAAACCTTACAATTTGTTGACTTACAATTTCCTCATTTCACAACATTACAATTCTCAAAATTCTAATATTTCCCCAAGACTTCAAAATAATCAAATGTCCAAATTTTACCGATACACATGTTACTTCCGACTGCCAAATTCAGTGTTTCCAAAATTTCCCAAAAATCGCAAAAAACGTTCTATAAACTAATAAACGCACAATCGTAACAACCTGAATATTTGTACTCGCAACGCGAACAAGTTTCTTGACTCCCCCGCCGTATAAGCAAGACCACGTGTTATTGTCGAAACGCTGACCGACCAGTCGGTACAAAATATGGCTGTCGCAGCTGGAAAAGGCGTAAATGAAAAGGCTCATGTAGGAAGCCACGAAGCACTCGCACAAAAGGATGTTCAATTTCGGAGTGTCCTCGTCTTTTTCCCGCGCCAAAAGAGCTCGTAAACTCGTCACCCCTGGCCATTTCGTAGGAGAAGTCGTGATGATAATTCCGTCGTCGGTCGAATATCTTCGGTGGAATCTGTTCGACGCCACTAAATGGCCACCCGAAAACGTTTCCACGCCAGCCACTGCTGGGAAACTGGAAATCAATCATATAAACATGAAAAAAGTGTCATTTCATCAGAAATTTATCAGATAAAAGTAGATTTGTGAAAAAAAAAAAAAAAATGAATTCCCCAACTGCACTGTGCAAAAAAGCGCATTTTCATATTTGACAATTTTTTATTAATATCTGGACACTTTAAAAATTCGAGAAACCACTTTCTGATTTTCTAAACGCTCCAAAAATCGTTTTTTTTTTTTTTTTTTTTTTTTTTTTTTTTTTTTTTTTTTTTTTTTTTTTTTTTTTTTTTTTTTTTTTTTTTTTTTTTTTTTTTATTTTTTTTTTATTTTTACTCGAAATTAATTCAACAAATTCCAAAAGTAGAGTTTTAGTATAGAATTATGAAAATTTCGTCAATTCTCAGAATTTGCAGAACTTTTTGAAAACTCTGGAATTTCCGGAATTTTCGAAATTATCGAAATTGTCAAAATTCTCTAGACTTTTGAAATTCTCGAAATACTCCGAACTTTGAAAATTCGCGAAATTGTTGGAAATTCGGAATGTTTGAAATGTCCAAAATTATTGAGTTTCTCAAAGTTTCAGGATTGGTAAAATTTTCGAAATTTAGATAATTATGGAAATATTGTGAGTTCTTAAAATTTTCAGAACTTTTTGAAATCTCTAAAATTTCCGAAATTCTGGAAATTTGGAAATTCCAAAAGTTCAGAAATTTTCGAAATCCTTAATTCATTGAAATAGTTGAAAATCTTGAAATAAAAATGTTGCAATTAAACTGGAGTTTCTAAATTTTAGAAAATTCGTGAAATTTTCAATATTTCAAGAATTATAAAAACTACTTTAATTCTCAAGAATTTCGAAGCTTTTTGAAATCTCTGAAATTTCTAAAATTGTTGGAATTCTAAAATTGTCGATATACTGAAAACTTTTGAAATTCTCTAAATCTAAGAATTTTCTAAACTTTTTGACAACTTCGAAATTTTCACAATTCTTGAAATTTTGAAAATTTTCAAACTTCTAAGAACTTTCAAAATTCTCGAAATCCTCTAAAATCTGAAAATTCCCAAAATTGTTGAAAATCTCGAAACGTTGAAAATGTTAAAAGTGATCAATTTTCTCAAAAACTTTGACACTTGTGAAAATAAGCATTGTTTTACTATTGCTTTCCAAAACACACTTTTTCTCAATTTGCTATATATATTTCAAATTTTCCAGAATTCCGGAGCCCCCTCCCCGGCTACGTGCTTGCCATAAAAAGTTATTCAAGTAAAAACTCATTTCTAATTTATTCAAATTGAATCAATAACGAGCCATCAATTAAGTTTCACAAAACTTCGTATTCCAAAACTGAACTCAAATCCAAATCAAAAATACATCGAAATTGCATGAAAAAAAAATTCCATATTTTCATAAAAAATGTCAAATTCAGTGAAAAACCAATCGTAAAAAACATCGTAAAAAAATCACCTGTCGGATTGTTGGTGCTTCATAACAAAAGTGTCAGAATCGCAGAGTGATTGATAAATACAGGCACTGAGGGCGACGGCCAAATCGCGCATTATAAAAACTTCGCAGTAATGAGTCGTCCTGTTGGGCGACGGAAGATTTCGCAAATCAACTATTGTTTGCAACATGTCGTGGGCCAAAGACTGCAAATCAAACCAAAAATGACAAATTCTGATAATTCAATCGTCAATTAAAAATCAAATAACAATTACGAGTAAGAAAAAAATACAAATATGAACATAATATAATTTGCAATAAATAATAATGATACATAAGAGAAATAGTTTAATATCATTTTTTTATACTTTTGAACTTAATTTCATCAATTTACAAATTCAACTATTATTTTGTGAATATAATAAAATCAACAAAAAATCGATGAATTTACCTGTAAATGTCTCACTGGATCCCCAACGACGGTTTTATTGCAGGCGACACTGGCGCTGAGTAGAGGCAGAGTCGTAGGGAAAGGAAGTGGACTGAGTAATTGTTGCTGGGTTTTTTCTTGTTGCAATTCTTGAAGCAAAAGCACCAATTCCATTCTAACCGACGCCAAACCGCCACCGGACGCGCCGTGCAACGAACAATACGAAAGCAACGTTCGCAGTAATGTTTCATTAGCTGAAATTGCCGAAATTTCGGATATAGAATTCAAAACGAAAAATTTCCAGAACGAGAAAGAAATGGCACATTGCGCTACAAGTTGAAAAAAACGACCGATTTTTACATCGTGTATATGTATACGACTATTTTCATATAATTCGAAAAAATGACAGTTTTCTCGATGTTTTGCAAGTAAAAAAGTGACTGATTTCTTCGGGAGTGGGAAATTCTATATTTTAGAATTATTTTTTAGAAATTTGTTATAATTTTTAAAATTTGTAATTAATAAATAAATTCACATAAATATGTTAATATTTACTATTGGGGAAATATGAAAATTTTTCCCCTTTTTTTCTTACAACTAAAATAATCGGTCACTTTTTGCACACAAAACAGTGTAAAAACGTCCAACTTTTACCTTTCAGCCATTTTTTCCTACGAGCAGCTCTTTGGACTTTGGCCTCGAAGTCCATTTTTTCGGCCATCAAAATTTCGTGCAACGTCGGTTGTTCCCCGGGTTTGTAAGGTGGAATATCGTCCACCATTGCTCCTTCATCTGATAAACAAATGGAAAATTCATTCTACGAATTATTGAAAATTCCATCCCGCTCGCGAACATTTTCCATTTTACCCCTTACATAACTTCTCACATGAAGTGTTCCAATTCAACAATAATGACGAAATGCACGTCATAATATACAAGCTTTGGAATTTTGAATTTTCGAAGAGTTACGAAGTTTTGGAAGTTTCGGAAATTTTACAAGTTTTTAAAATGTCGGAATTTTGAATTATTTAAGAACGTTCAAAAACTTCGAAATTTTAGAATGTCTAATATCGAAAATTAGCATGTCTTGACATTCATATATTTCTGGAAATTTTGCAAGTTCTGAAGTGCTCGAATATTCTGAAGTTATGAAACCTAGAATTTTCAAAATTTTCGAAGTTTTTAAACGTCGGAATTTTCGAGTTTTGAGAATTGCCAAGAACTTGGAAGTTTTTGAGAATTTTAAAGATGAAAAATTATCAAGTTTCGACGTTTTTGAAGTTCTGGGAATTCCGCATACTTTCAAGTATTTTAAAATTTTGAAGCAAACAAATTCCAAAATTTTCGACGTTTCAAGATGTTCGAAGTTGTATCGAAATTTTTAAAATTTCAGAACTTTCAAAGCTTTGCAAACTTCGGAATTTCATCGAATTGTGAATTTTTGAGGAATTATGAAGTACTGAAGTTTCAAAATATTCAGAAATTCCGGGAGCTTTAAAAATGTTGGAATTTCGAAGTCTTCGAAAAAGTCCAAAAGTGTCAAAGTTTCTGAGAATTTAAAAGATGACAGATAATTGAGTTTTAACATGTTTAAAGTTTGACATCGCTGAGAATGATGATTTTAAACTTGGGAATGATGACTTCCAAATTGGGAGTCATGTGGGAGTCGACTCCCATGACTCCCATTTATCGGAGAGTGAATCGCCCTTCGGAAATACATAAAATAATCACATTCGGAGGCGTTGGTAACTTCGCCGTCGACGTTCGTGCTGTAGCTGCACAACTGTCTCAAAGCGTCGACTTCCCTTTCCAGCCAAACATAAAGTTGGTATCTCAGTTGTCCGCCGTCGACTTCGAAACCAGTCGCCAAAGTCGACAGTTCTTCCATCAGAATTTTCAAGCACGCCACGAACTTCAACTGCTGGGCCATGATATCCAATTGTCCCGCAGCTTTTTGTCCGTCGTCTGCACAAATTATTCACAAAATACACTTATACAATACAAAATACAAAATTAATTTTCAAATGTTCAAGTAATTTGAAAAGACCTGAAATTTTGGAAAAATTTTGAAGATTACGAAAGTCTCGAAAAATTATCAAACTTTTGTAACTCCAGAAAACTTGCCAATATGTCAAAACTTGCAAATTTTTTCAACTCCAAAAACGTTGAGAATTTTGGAAATCTCGGAAATCATTAAAATTCCTAGAACTTTTTAATTTTTTGAAGAATCTAATAAACGTACAAAATCGGAGCATTTTGAAGATCTTGAGAATTTGACAAATTTTGTTTACAAATTATAAAATCTTTATAAAATTCAGGGAATTTCTAAAATGTTTAGAATTTCAAACATCTCGTATGTGTTCAAATATTCCAAAAAATATAAAATTATAACATTAAAAATATAACATTAATGTAACAACAATTAATACAACATCATATTCGCGCGTCGATATTTCGAAATTCGTTCAATCCGGCAAATAATTCGTGTTTTTCGACTGAATATATCAGAAAAAAATTCACCATTATTGTCTCCTTTATCGACGCTTTCTTTAATTTTGCTGTCGATTTTCATGCTCATCGGTGGACTTTCTGCATCTTCGTCTTCATTTTCCGCAGGATCATCATCCCATTTGAGGACGAATTCTTCTGGTTCTTGAGTTACAGGCTGAGACCAGTCAAAATCAGAACTCGACGCTACAAAAAAAATGTTTACTTCAGTTTACTTGGAATTTTCAATTCATTAAATAAAAACCGCAGATTTTTGTATTCCAATTTTCAAAATTTAAAAACGTGGAATCAAAAAATGATATTTAAATTTCGAAATTCCAATACTTTAACCGTACCTTTCGCAGTAGCCGAAATCATGGAATTATCTCCCCAACTGATGATTCCAGTATCGATCTGGGAATTCTGTGCTCTCGTTTTACTCGGACTACTCAACAAGCCTGAAAAAAATCGTCAACATTTGACAAAAATCACCAAGAAAAAAAATTCTATTCAAATTCCGTAAATAATAGCCAGCTGGAAGCGACGAAATTTCGACGCCAAAACGTCTCCAAAAGGCGATGTTTAGGCGAAGTTTTAGCCACTATGTAAAGTCATCAAAAAACTGATTTCAAAGCGTGTTTCGAACGAAATGAATTAAATTTATATGCTTACATACAATTTGGGATAATTGTATTAGCAAAATTTACGAAATCTGAGTTCTAAGAATTTGAATATTCTGCAGAGTTTTTCAGAAATTTTTGAAAGTTAACGTTTTTTCGGAATTTAAAAATATCGGATTTTTTGAGAAATTCAAAATGGTGGAGTTTTTTCGAAATTTTTGAAAACTGTTAGATTTTCGAAACATTCGTGAATTTTAAGAATTTTATTTATTTTTTTTTATTTTTATGAAAAAATTTCAAGTTTTTCGGAAATTAGAAAATTTGTAGTGCTACAACATATTTAAGAATTTTGAGATTTTTCTGAAAATTTGAATATTTTGGGTTTTTGACAAATTTGACATTTAGAGTTCTATGAAAATTTTGAAAATTTTTAGTTTTCGGAAACCACCGAAAATTTCGATTTCTTTTTATTTCAAGAATTTGATGTTTTCCAATAGAATCGACAAGGTTTGAGCTTTTTAAAAAATTTGAGAACTCGAGTTTCTTAAAAAATGCATGTTTTTTTAAAAGTTGGACAATCTTCAATTTTAAAGGAAATATATAAAATTTTGTGTCCTTCTAAAAATATGAAAATCTTAAATTTTTCGAAAGATTCTAAAATCGTATGTTTTTTATTTTAGTTTCAAAATCGTAATTTTTTTGAAACACTTGAAAATTTTGAATTCTTAGAAAATTACATGAGTTCTAAAATTTCTTGGAATTTATTGAGTTCGAAATTGTTCAAAAATTCTAAATATTCTGAATTCCTCGAAAATCGCCCCCTCAACTGGCTAGGGACATAAATCTTCGTAAATATATTTTTAGCCTTTGCAAAAACATTGACTTCTCCTTCGTAATAAATGACATTTGCCATCACGAAAAATGATGGAAATGAGGAAAAAAAAGAAAAAAACCTACTCGGAGAACCTTCCCCATTGGAATCAATGACTTTGCTCGGCAATTTCGAGAGCACATCGAGAGCGAGTGCGGGGCAGCCGGCCTTGAAATGTGCGTGCGCGGTCGTGAAATAAAGTTGTCTTTCCAATGGCGTGATGCTGTCTTCCAACATGAGATGTTTGTCCTGTTGTCCTTTCGTTTCAGTGCCGTAACTGAAACCGGAAATCACCACGGAATGGCCCTTTTTCTTGTCCTGTGCGGTCGAGGCTATGTATTGTCTTATCAGCAAAGGGTGCGTTCGGAGATAAACGTAAAAATTGAACACATTCGGATTCGCTGCAACAAACGAGAAAAATTCACAATTTACAATAATCAATATACATACAATAATATACAATAATATACAATAATACAAAGTTCAAAAATTGCAAAATTTCCAGACCTTATTTCAAAACCTCAAGTTTGTACCTTCAAAAATGTCAAAGTCCAATAATTTTTAATCTTGAACACTCTAAAACTTCCACATTCCAATATTTTCAGGACTCCTAACATTTCCGAAAAGTCAAAATTCCAAAGCTTCAAAGTTCCAAAACTTCATTATTTCGAAATGTCAAAGTTCTACAATGTCAAAAATTGCGTAATTTCTAGATTTCAAAACTTCAAAATACGTACAAAGTTCAAAAATTGCATAATTTCCAGACCTCATTTCAAAACCTCAAGTTTGTACCCTCAAAAATGTCAAAATCTAATCATTTTCAATCTTGAACACTTTAAAACTTCTACATTCCAATATTGTCAGAACTCCCAACATTCCCGAAACGTGAAAATGCGAAAAGTCACGGGAATCATGACTCCCATTTTGATCGCCAAGTTGACTCCCAGAGTGAATCGCCCCTCGGCGCGAGTGTCCTCACCAGTGCTACTCTCCGGTTTCTCGTCGTTGTACTGCGGGTGCAGGGTCCCCACGTTCGTGAGCAGCAGCGTGTTCAGGGAGCCGGAATAGTCCTTAAGGATCCAGAGCGCCATGCTGCGCAGGAAAGGATCCGGGTGCGCGCGCGTCATGTCTGGATTGCCGCCGTCTCGGTCGCAGCCCAAAATCTCCTCGTACATGAGCCTCTTCAAGTTCGGCGAGGTCATGTCTTCCTCGTACAACCTCGCCAGGACCATCGCCAACTGCAAGTCGTTCAGCTTGTTCAGGCAAACGTCGATGGCGTCGCGCAAGGAGCCAGCGAGCAGGAAAAACGCGGCCGCGTGATCGAACCTTTGCTTCCCCAGCAACGCGAACGCGTTCGTCAGGGCGGCCTTTCGCCAGCGATCCGACGTGAAATCGTTGCCGAAAAAGTTGGTCATTTTTTCGTCGCGTTTGTTGCGGTACAGACCCCACACGATGTTTTTCTTTTTCATGGCGAGGTAATAAATCGCCGCGTCCAAGGGGTCTTGGCTCTGTGGATGGAAACGTCGAGTTTTTTATTTTGAAAGAGAGCAAAATCATCGACTTGTCATTAATTCGTCACCTTTAATTAATTTCAAGTAATTAAGTTGTTGATTATTCGAAATTTTCAGTAATTTCATTTGAATTTTTAACATGAAAAACTTTTGAATTACGATCTGAGAACTATGAAATCTGAAGTTAAAGAAATTTGGAGAACAAAATGTCGTTTCATAAAAAAACTTCTTGAATAAAACTTGTACAAAACCACTTTATAAAAAATGCAAATTGTATAAAACTTTTATAAAACCGATCTCATAAAACTTTTTCATACGCTTTTTAAAAAAACTAGAATCACTAGGGTCGCGAACATATTATTCCAATCCACCACTTGAAAACAAAACAAAACCCACCTTCTGAAAAGCCGCCTTAGCGACCTTCTCAATACACCGTTTCAAAACCGCATTGCTCGTGATCCACCAGCCAACCCCCAATTCCCTCAGCACCGACCACTGCGGCTGTCCTTTCGCGTACGAAGGAATCAAACCCAGCAGCTCCTCCTCCGACTCGCTGTGAAACGCCCAAACTAGGTTGTTCGTCAAGACCCCCTGTTTCTGGAACTGCGGCCGCTGCGTCAAAGGCAAGCACCGTATCAAATAGTTGTAATGCTTCATCGCCATGAGGAACCTCAGTCCGCAATCGTCCAGAGAATCCGTGGAAACGGCTTCCCCGTCGGGTATCCCCGTCAAGTTCTCCTTGGCGATCGCGTTTTTCGCGGCGTCGATCGCGAACCTCTCGGCGAAGTCGACGTTGCACGTGGAAACCGTGTCGGCGAGGGCCAGGAGGTGCATCTGGTCGAGACTGGACAACCCGGGGAGGTGGGTGTGGGTCAGGAGCCTCGACAGGAGTCGACCTTGCCGGGGTCCGAAGTGCGAGATGCCCTGCCTCTCCGGGACCGAGGCTCTCCGGTCCTTCGTCCTGGCGCCGTCATACTCCTCGTCCAGCATGTCGTCCAAGGAGTCGCCCTCGTCCACGTTACCCTCGAAAAGTTCGTTGTAATCCTGCTGCTTGTCCTCTTTCTGCTGCATGCTCGCGTTCGTCTCCTTGTCGGCGATCAAGAGCGTCCACAGGGGCAACGGCGAGACCGAGGTTATCTCCGCGTAATCCAGGGTCAGCTCCTCCGGGATCTGGCTCGTCGAACCGCGCGGCTCCATGGGCGACGTGCTCCCCACGTAACTGACGCTCATTGTCCTGGACTTCGTCCATCCGCTCCTCTTGCTGACCAAACCCTCCTCGCCGCTTCGAACGGCGCAGGAACTCGCGATGCATCTCACCAAGTGCGCCAGGATTGCCTTGACCCAACGAATCTTTCCGGAGTTCAACAGTTCCATCAGCTGCTTCGGGTGGTACTGCGGGAGGACGGGGCAAGCGATTCGCGAGGCCTCGAACAGACCGTAATCCGGCATGTAGTCTATGCTGACGGGGTCCAGACCTTTTTTTTTCTTCGCGTCCAGCATGGTCAGGTTGATGCTGCTCACTCGGGACAAGTGCGGCATGGAGGACACGTTTGCGAGTCTTCGCTGGGTGGTTTCGTAGGCGAGGGACTTTAGGTCTTCGTCCCTCAGGTTTCGGCTCACCTGGGATATAGATCATGACAGTTTTTGGATTTTTTCGGATTTTTTGAAATATCCTTAAAATTTTCATGACTCTTGGAATTTGGGGATTTTCGAAGTATGAAAAATCATCGAAATTGACGAAATTCTTACCATCTATCCGAAAATGTCGAAATTTCCAACACTTTTTATGTCTGAGAATTTTTGCAAGTTACTAAATCTAATGAAATTTTCGAGATTTTTGAAATGAAATCCAAAACATCTACATTTCAAAAATTTAGAGAATGTATAAAATTTTTATTGATTTTCAATTCTTGGAATTTGGGGATTTTCGAAGTATGAAAAATCATCGAAATTGACGGAATTCTTACCATTTATCCGAAAATGTCGAAATTTCCAACATTTTTTATGCCTGAGAATTTTTTCAAATTACTAAATCTGAAATCTGAAATTCGGGAAATTCAGCAACTGGTAACTCAAAAATTCAAAATCCCAATTCACAAACTCAAAAATTCGAATCTGAACATCAATAATTCCACAAACTCAAACAAAAAAAAATCCAGAATTACAAAATTTCCAAACTACGGTTCTCTAATTTTCATCCACACATTCAAACATATTTCAAAATTCAAACTCGAAAAAACCAAATAAAACATTCAGGATATAATATATTATATTATGATATATACATAAAGTATAATATATATGTAGTAATATATATATGAAACAATTTTCAAAACTTCCGTAAATTCAAATTAGAATTCTTCAGATTCCTAAAATGATCTAAACTCACGAAATTTCCGAAATTCCACAATAATGAGACTTTCAAAAATTTCAAAAATTATAATCACAAAAATGTTGTACACTTCATTAATAATTATCACACTTCTTCAACTTTCCCCTAAACTCACTACTCAACTAATAAACAAACTAAATCTCCCACAGAACACTCAAACGTGCCCCAACCTGAAATTCGTCGGAGTCCTGGTGCTGCAGGTTCGAATGGAAACACTCGCTCTTGAGATTCGGTTTCCACTGCGAGTAAACGTGCATCTCCGAGTCCATGCCCACCACCAGGATACCATCCCTGACCCAGGATATTTGCATGGGGAGAGGGGGAAGCCCGTCGGCCGTCGTGAGGTTGATTTTACGGAGTTTCATCCACCGGATCTCGTCGACGAATTGGGGCTGGGCGAGGGACGATGTTTTCCGGAGGATGGGCCGGTTCGTCGTCTGGGACTCTTTCATGGCCTTCATGTTGGCCTGGGCGATGTCTGAGGACACGGGGGTGAACAGCATGATCTTAGAGCCGACGGCGACGGTGAGGATGTGGGAGCCGTCCTCCTTGGAGACCCAGTCGAGCTGCACCAGGTGTTTTTGCGTCAGTGGACAGGTGTTGCCGTTCTCGATTATGGACTTGCGCAAGGATTGCAGGGTGCTGAACGAAGGCACCGCGAGGAGGCCTGCAAAAATTGGGCACTTTGGATTAGTATCGTGTAAACCAGTGGCGAAATGAAAGTTGAAGTAATTCAAAAATTGAGATTCGTTGACATTCGCAAAAACAGGGAAATTACGTAATTTCTGAAAATTACGGAATTGTTATAACTTCAAGTCGCCCTTGGCCAAAATAAATACCCTAGTGATTCCAGTTTTTATTAAAATTTTCATGAGGTCGGTTTTATAAAAGTTTTATACAATTTGCATTTTTTATAAAGTGGTTTTATACAAGTTTTATGAACAAAAAATTTTTCCAATATTTTTAAAAATATGCAAAAATTGTTATAAACTTTTTTGGAAGATTTTGTTGATGTATATAACATTTTTCATCAGTTTATGAGGCTCTAGCTCTGATTTCGTTTCGAAAAAAATTTTTTAATTTAGAGGCTTTCAATTGTTTTTACAAAAAAAGAGATGAATTGTATGTAAATTTCGACAGATTCTATAAAAAATTTTTTTTATAAAGTTTTTATAAAACCACTTTATAAAATTCGAAAATTTTATATAACTTTGATAAAATCAACCTTATAAAAAAACGAATTTTCATAAAGAATTCACTGATTTTATAAAAATGTTGCCTGTTTTTATAAAAATTACAATCACTAGAGTCACAATCACAAATCGAAAAACATGGAAAATTTTCGAATTTCGTTTTTCACCAGCATTGGATTTCGCTTCGCCATTTTCGCCGTTCCTGGGATTCCGAAGGTCTTCGTGACTGAGCGTTTGCAGAACCTGAGTGAGACGCTGTTTTTTCTGCAAAAACCTGCTATCGTACAAATAGCTCAGATCCAATTGCTGGTCGACTTGGATTCTCGGCAAATGAATATTTTTCAGATGAATCGTGTCCTCCAAAATCCATTCGCTTCCCCCTGTGCTTTCGCACTCGTAAATAGCGACGCAAAGGTTCACATAACGAGAATCAGGATCGTTTTTCGTCGGTCTCGTGAAAGATTTTCCGTACTTGTAAGCGCACGCAATTCGACCGCTGTAAGCTGCGCTTATATTCAAGGGTTGACCTGCAAAAATTGAGGTGATTTTTTAGTAATTTCATTTTTCAAAAAAGTTACGCAATAAAATATAACAACAAAAAGAAATTACTCAGACAGTGAATACATAAATATCAAGTTCGAAAAAATGCTTTTGGTAGAATAATTTTATTTAGACATTTTTTATTTTTAGCGTCATTTTTATAATACGTGTTTCGTATTAATTACAGAATTAATTTCATTGACTGAATTATTTCTGATTATGATTACGATTTTACGTTGAGTTTTTTATCCTACGGAAAAATCATGATCGATAAAAATTTGAACTAACCACTGATGTCGATCGTCGACTCTTTGTCCTTGCGAATCATTTCCCACTCGCACCATTCGTAGTCCAAAACTCCTTCCTGTTCCGTTTTCGTAACTTTGCATTTCCAAAAACGCACCGTGCTGTCGCTGCAGGCCGTAACGATGATGTACGGGGCGAAACATGCCGGGTAGATTGACGAGCTGCTCAAGTGTCCCGCTGCGGGGGCCGCGTGGATCACCTACAAAATCGAGGTTTTGGTCAGAGAGGGGCATTTTGTTTTTTACACGAAACATAATATAATCACATAATATAAAGCGACAGCGAAATTCCAAAGAAAAGGGATATTTTCGAGA
>JAPYZK010000547.1:0-26716 GCA_030522785.1 Platygaster equestris
TTTTTAAATTTCGGAACATTTTTGGATTCAAATATCAAAGATTTTTGACTTTATATTCTTAACTTTTAAACAAACATTATTATAAAACTTTGAGTTTTTCATTTCTGAGTTTATTTTTGTGGCAAATGCACAAATTTCGGAATCTTTTAATTTCAAAAACAAAAAATAACAATCACAAAATTTTGAAAATTGAAATAAATTTGAAAATAAAAAACTTTGGAAACTCAATTATTCTATATTAAAATAATACAGTATTTACCATTATGTCATTTGTAATTTACAGCTATTTGGATTCAACTTGCATTATTTCTAAACATGTGTTTATATTCAAATTATACACTTTTGCGACATTTTGAATTTTCGATTAAATTTCCGAGTTTTTTATACGACGAAATGTCAGATAGGTAAAATTTTTTGTTTCGAAATTCCTAACTTTGTAGACTTACAAGATTTTCAAGTTCGATCTCAACTTTGACGTCACAAAAATATCGTACTCATAGGCCATTTACTGTAGTCCAGTCAAATAAGTGAGAGAGAAAAAGAAAAACATATGGAATCATAAAATAATGGGATGCTGTATTTTTATAACTACACTCAAAAATTATACATGTTGATGTTGTGATATTCGAATTTTCGAACTTGCAAATATTTGTGTATTTAAATACTTTTCATACATACAAATTGATGATAATATATCAATATTGCAATACTAGATAATTCGACGATGAAACAAGGTAAAACACTCAAATCTATTAACTGAATCCGAAAAAAATGAAACTCGAAGTTAAAAGTACTGTTTATCCCTATGCTGGAGGCGAAAAAAACTGACGATTCATTATTTCACTTGAACTTCAAGAACACCGAATTTGAAAGTTCAAATTAAATTTTTCTCGTTAAACATAAAAAATTGTTTTTCACCTTTTTTAATTTAAAATCGAAACTAAAAATTATTTTCGTTTCACCACAATCGAAATGGAGAAAAGTTCTCCATTCAAGTAGTATACGGAAAAAATGAAAGACACTTCCGAAGACACTGCTTCTGCCAAAGATTTCACGTACTTTGCAGAAATTTGCATTCAAACTACTATAAACGATGCTGTCAGTACGAACAGAGGTCACTGCTTGCTTTAGATCTGCGTCGTAGTTAATGAGCTATGATGCAGTTTCAATCCCGACTCTAACATACTCGGAAACTTAAAATGAGTTAAAAACCCACTATGAACCAAACTTTAATCACGATAATTAATAATGATTTATTGATAAATAATAAATAAAGATATTGCAAAACGAAGGGTTGAATTCCGAGCCGAAGGCGAGGAATTCAACCCTTCGTTTTGCAAAAATCGACTTACCCCGCTTGTACAGTAATGTACTCTTACCCCGCTTGTACAGTAATGTACTATTACATTAGAATTTCAAATCGCTGAATATTGTGTTTTCAAAATTATGGAAATAAGGATTAAAATCCGGGGAAATTATCTCGGTGGAGAGCAGCATCTTTCTATCTGTCTATTCAGCTCGACGTCACGCTTCATTATAAGGGTTCCCTCTGTCAAACAGACACTTGGGTCTAAAAGAACAATTTTGGGCAAAAAATTCTGTTAGATACCGAGCCCCCAGTACTAAAAAAACAGTTCAAGGGTACACGTAATTAGTATAAAAAAAATAAATATTTATTTTCATAACAATCAACAAAAACCGTATTATACAAACTCCTCTCGATCTTTCATCGATCTTCCACGAATAAATTATAAGAGTAAGATGCACTGGAAGGTATACATACAATTGTTCTACACCTACGTTTCAGTCGTCCTCCGTTCAGTCTAATTTCAACATCCCCCTTCCAAATTGCCGATGAGAATTTCGTTCAACAACAGAAAAACCAACGAAAACCTCATCAGTGAGTTCGGCCGAGGGGAAATATTTGTACAATCGTATGCGCGAGTCGTAGTCAACGTCACATCCCGATCCGGTTTCATCCAAGCCACCACCGAATTCGCAAAAGTAGGTGAGCGAGTTTCAAAACCGCGATATCCACCGGTTTAACATGCGTCCATTAGTCGTCCGTTATGTTGTACTATCAGTTGCTTCAGGAAAATCGGATGAGCATCTTTCCAGCCCTGATTCGTCACGTTGTAAACGGTCAGTCTCAAACAGTTCGGTGAGGAAAAAAGTGTGGGTAAATTAAAGTGAAAGGAAAATTCGTCCTCCCAAAGTCCTTGGGTCAAAAGGTTTCTGCTCGGGTCAGTCGGGGTTTTGCCGAATCAACCAAATGTTCTGTCGGGTAAACACAATCTCTTGATGAGCGTGGGGAGTCGCTCATTTTTTGATATGAGCGGAATAGGCGAGTTCGTGAGCGTCGGGGGTACCCGCGATGACGGGCTGGTTGTGGAAGTTCCTGGCCCATCCGCTGGAGTAGCTGTCCCCGTGGCCGCCACCGCCGCCATGGGATTCACTGAAAGAATGGCTGGCGGTGTGATGGGGGTGAGCCACGACCTCGTAGGTCACGTGTTTTTGGTGGGAAAAGAGTTTTTTGAGACCGATTATGCCGGCTAGGAGAAGGGCGATTTTGGAGAGGAGGAGAGCTTTGCCTACGAGGAGGGCTAGACCCTTGAAGGCGAGACCGCCGATGAGGCCGATTTTGAGGACCGCTGTGGCGAGGAGGGGGCCCATGTTGTTGCCACCCTTCTTTCCTCGACCTGGAAAATGGGTTTACGGTGGAAAATATTTTTCGACACATGCTCAGGGAAGAGAGGCAAGAAGGGGATACTTCGATGAATGTTGCAATTTTTGTGATATTGAGGACCCTTCGGTTACTTTTTTTTTGTATTTATATTGGGGAGGTTGAACAAAAAGTTTGAGAGTTCGTGAGAAACTCTCAATGATTGGGGAAGACATTTGGATTAGAGAAACTGATTAAAAATGGGAAATATGTATGTGTTAGAAACTCTGAATGGAAGAAAAATTTGATCGATGTTCAAAATTTTAGTCATGTCTAAATGTGAGGTGTTTCAGTTAAATATAGTTTTGACTTACTTTCATAATTTCGTAACTGAATTGAGTTGGATTGAGGCAGAAAATTTGGAAACATTTTTGAAGAATTGAGGGTATCAATCGAAATTTGAATGTTTTTCTCGAACTTGAGTTCTATTCTACATTCGTAAAATTGTCTTGATCAACAGTCAATTTTCTCTTCATTTGCAAATGTATGCGGAAAAATTGATAAATTTTAATTGAGATATTGAATTCTCTAATTGCTCTTTTTCCAACTTCATAACCCATCAATTCCTGATTTAAACTTCACCATTATTATATTCGTTAAAAAAAACATCGACAATGATTACTTTTTTTTTCAAAGTACAATCTTCCCCCAAACTGCTAGCAGAATGATCGATAACTTCGAAATTAGCATTTACTCCCCAAATCGATACAAATGTCAGGTGTTTTAATTAAATTTAGTTTTAAGTCACTTTCAGAATTTTGCAACTGAATATTGATTAGTTAGAAAATGTGACGAATTTTCGAAAAATTGAGGGTATCGATCGGAATTTTAATGTTTTTCTCAAACTTCAATTCTGCTCTGTTTTCGTAAAATTTTAATGATTAACAGTCAATTTTCTCTTCATTTCCAAATGTATGCGGAAAAATTGATAAATTCGAATTGAGATAGTCAATTCTTTAATTGCTCTTTTTCCAACTTAATAACTAATCAATTTTTCATTCAAACTTCATCATTATCATATTCATAAAGAATAATTCACCTTTTCCTTTTCAAAGTACAATTATTCCCCAAACTGCCAGCAGAATTATCAAGAACTTCGAAATTTTCACTTACTCCCCAAATCAATCCAAAATGTCCGAACATCAAACAAAATAAAAATTTCCCAAAATGCTACTCCTCCAATATTCGAAAATCCAAAATCCCTCCTGAGCAACCTCAAAACCCTCAAAAAAAAAACTAATTACCGTCCTCCACAGAAGCATCAGTCCGCTCGATCGAAAGCCCCAAATTCAAAGACCCGCTCTCGTCCTCCGAAGCGGAAACGACAACATCGTCTTCCGGCAAAATCCTCCATTTGATACTTCTCGACTTGACGAAGGCATAGAACTTGTTGGTTATGAGGTCCAGAGCCTCCGACTCCTCGTCCTTGCTCCTGCCGGCCTCGAAGGTCACGACCTCTTCCGTGGCTTGGCTGGTCTTGCGGATCTCGATGTCGTCCGTCAGCTCGATCGACGCTTTTTTCAGCAATTTGTTCATGTACGTGACCAACTTGAGCATCACGCAGCTGCTCACGTCGTTCTGCGAGCATTTCGCGTTGAGTTTCCGCAAAAGCTCCTCCTCGTACTTGGCTCGATCGGTCAACGTCACGGACTGTTGCTCAAGAACGCTGATCTTGTCTATTTTTTCCAATGGACTGGCTGTTATTAACCCCAGTGTGCAGATAAACATTATTCCTAGGAGGGTTCTCATCATGGCGTGCTGGAACAGTTTCAATGGGGGTGGTTATTCAGAGGTGTGGATCACCCTAAAGATGAATGAATCTGTTTTACTTCGAAAAATCTGGAATGGGGTACAAGAATATTTTTGGGAGTATTTCCGGTGTGTTATGTCTTCTAAGGGTTGAAAAAATTACCTGATATATGATTGCAGGGGTTGTTTTTCTTGTTTATTTTTTCTGCAGTTCTGATAAGGGTGATCATGAGAAAGAGAGAATTCCACTTTTGGAATAAGATAAAATTCGGATATTTATTGGGCGAAGACGTCCGTTCGAGTGATGAAAACCATCAAGAAAATTGAATTCCCCATTCCATTTTCATGGTGTCTATGATATTTCTTTTTTGTTTTTGAATGAATCAAATTCCCACTCGCAAGATTGTGAAAATCAATGCCGAATTCCACTCGAATCCCGATCGAACACAACTTTCGTGAATCACTGAACTTACTGTGGACAAGTGAAATCCAACGGGAACACACTCGGTCTCGTGAACGGCCCTTGCGACGAAATCGGCCCAATTTTGGATGCGTGAAGGAACGGTTCGCAAGGCTTCTGAAGCACATTCCGCCTTGGCCACTTTATATACGTAGATCTCGCTTAGTAGATTACTACGAGGAACTACCTCCCGAAAGAGGTGTGGGTAAAACGCGTGCAAACGCGAAATGGTGGGAAAGCTCCGATGTTCGTGGTCGCGAAAGACAAAGAAGGAGCGAACTAGATTAGTCCTTAGGCGAGGATCGCTCTCTTCCCCGGGAAAACTGGTTACAGACGCGAGATTAGGCACACATACGCGGCGTTACGCACTTGGCTATTAACGGAAGTGAAGCCGCAGGGGATAGATATGTGTATCATACACGCTAACCGGGAGAGGCCAGACCAGAGAACCCGACCCACCACGAGAACCGTGTCATGGATGTGGAGCACGCACAACACCCATCGTACTTTTCCGCGTCTCCTCTGTTTACACTTTGCTCGTGCAATGTCCTTTGGAATCGATGAAAATGAAGTTCCTCGGGCATTTGGGCTTGTCGGGGTTCGGTGCTTTTTAGAGGAGACATAGAGGAGACATTATTATTTCTGTGGAACGAGATAAAGTCACATTTTTGAAAATTGAGAGAAATTTGAAACAGAGGGATGAATTTTCGAAGGGTTGACAAGTTTTCTGAAATCTACAAGTCCGTAATACTGAGGAATTGTTTTTGATTGATATTGAGTTAAATTAAAATCTTCGATCATAATGTCTTTTTCTCGTCTTGGATTTCAAATTATCTGTTTTTTGCCCCGGGAGGGTAGTTTTATGTAATCATTCTCAAGTCTATCAGGACGTAATTTCCAGGGAAATTTCGTAGTTTCAGTGAATTCAAGATATTGTAATATTGATAAGAACTCCCTTACGTGAAAATTCCCCAAAATTTCAGTGGTGCACCCCCCAATTTGGAGGAAGTTCCTAAAGTTGGGAAAGACTTGTAAAAATTTGGTGGTGAAACCACAGAACTTAGCTCCTTCTAATTCCGACTGATTTAAGATAATTTAACCTTCGAGCTCAAGTGAAGAAAAAGCTTGAGGTTTCAATTTCACTTGTAGCTTTTTTAGAGAAAAATGTAGCGCAAGGCGATTGTTGTTCCGGTTGGTCATGGGCATCCCAGTAGCGATGAAAGCGGATTATAATAGTCATACATGACGAAGGCGCGCGGCCGTAATTATTATTCGGATGAATTACAATGAGAGGAAGGAGAAAAGTCGGCTCATACGAATCAGCTTGCGCAGAATATTTTTGCATGGGATGGATTTTAACTGTGAGAAACTGTTGCAAATGGAAATTTAGACATGAAATGAATTCTTCCTATTTGTGATTTTCGAAAGCCCATTTATCTCAAAATCGGAAACATCGTAATAAATTTACTATTGTGTTACTTTTTCATTCTAGAACTCTTGATTTTGGGGTAAACCACTTCCCAGATAACCATTCTCAAAGTTTGATCACTACATAGCGCTTTTATTGGGCATTTATTAGCTCCCATAAATTGGGAAGTTGATTAAAGTTGATTATAGTGAAAATTCGTATCAAAGTTCCTTGAAAGTGGGAAATTTCCCGAAGGCACCATTAGAAAACGTTAAGTGATATTATATGAATTGCTCTATATTTACCTAAATTGACTAGAAAATCTCCCTTAATAAATTTATGAGAGAACGTAATTAGTGTGTAACATCCACGAAGAGTTCAGTATATTTCAGCACAAGTCGATGCACACAGTTGAGTCAGCAACATTTCAGACAATAAAATGAATCGTTGAATAATTAACATTTTCCTTAGTCAATTAAGACTTGTCAAGATGTACACATATTTCATGAAATTTAATATTTTTCACTAAAAGTTGTCGCTTGCAATTCTCTCCAATTTTGGATGAAGGTAAATTTTGAAAATCGTCACTTTTGTTTACCAATAAACATTCTGGTCAATCTATTGTGAAAAGTAGCTATTCTATTCAATGAAAAATGTGACATTTCACAGAATATTTAGTCAGAAGGAACTTACGACCCCCCAAACATTAATATATATCATTCAGTTCATGAATTTCACAATCTAACTTTAAGCAGGGTTCAGGATCTGAAACAAAAAAAAGCCTCAATACCTTTTACGTAAAGAAAGCATACTTGCGTTTATGGCAATTAATGTTTTTACGCGTGCGAAAAGTCTTCCAAGGAGAACAAAACCTCCGAGTGAAAGCACGAGAAAAGCATTTTCTATAATTTTCATAAGAATTTCCATAACGCGAGAAAATCGGAGGAAAAATAATGAAGGTCAAGCATCTCGACCGTACGACCTTGAAAATTATGCCTTGTAATCGGCACTTGGAAAATTTTCAAAAATATCCAATGCCTAGAAATCATTGAAAAAAATGGAATTCGCACATTTTTGAGATTTTTCAAAAAATTTGCAACCTTTATGCCATTTTACAACTACTAGCATTCCTAAAAAATTTTCAGAAGTTCTGGGGCCCCGGAGAGAGTAGATAACTTTGAAGATGTGTTGAGTAATGTAATTCCGAATTCTACAAACTATTAAGAAATTGATTACTTCCTTGATACTTTTTTTTAATAATAAAACTGGATTAGATAAGATAATTTTTCGACGCACAGATCTTTTTTTTTATTCATGATAGTTATTAAATCTATAGAACCATTCAAATCTACTCAAGGTCATTTTTGGAAATCACACCTCATTTAAATTTCTGAAAATTTATAATATTTTTGGTTTGATTTCGAGTGATTTTTAGTAACGAAGGTACGTCTGAATCCTCTTGATGATTCCGAATGGTTCCCAAAT
The DNA here is from genome assembly GCA_030522785.1 of Platygaster equestris. Taxonomy (NCBI): domain Eukaryota; kingdom Metazoa; phylum Arthropoda; class Insecta; order Hymenoptera; family Platygastridae; genus Platygaster; species Platygaster equestris. The sequence continues at coordinate 7,825 of JAPYZK010000547.1, forward strand.
TCTAAAAAATCTTACCCGAAAATCACTCGTCTTGTGGAAAAAAAGGAATCCCACTTCTGCTAAAATCCATGACACCCCTCAAAAAAAGTGAAACTCGGTGAGGAATTTCCCGATATCATTCCCATACAAATTGTACTCGTAAAAACAATTCGCCCGAGGTTTTTCCCAATAGTTGTAACAGTTGTTGCCATAAATTTTATATGGTAAAAAAGCGATAATCGATAGAAACTCGGTTTTTTATAGCTTGTGGTCGCCGTTTAGTCAAAGTGGTTTAAAAAGCAAGAACGAGTGAATGAAATTCGGTGTAACGGTGAACACGGTACATGAATCAAAACAGTGGTTACCCCGGAATCCGCTACATTCGCTGCTTTCACAGGCTTGATTCGCCTCGCCTATATGAAATGATTCCGCTAAACTCGAGCGATTCGAGAACGAAAAGTTTGCAATTCAGATCGAGTGAAATTTCCCTCTATATTTCGCGTACTCTAGGGGATTTTTCATCCTGAACTTTAAAAGAGACCCTTTCTCTCTTGGATCAAATCAGTGAAATTTTACCATTTACTAAATATTTTGTATCAATTTATTTAGAAAAAATCCTGTTACCACGAAATATTAGAAAATTACCAATCTGAATATTCAAAACAGCTTACCTTTCCAAATAGTGGAATTAATTAATCGTTATTCTATACTACCTACATTGTACAGAATGACCAATATTATTGAGTCGTAGTTAAATGGTTTCTTTATATCTCAACCATCAAAAGCGCTTCATTTATCACATGCACAGCAAGTCAAAAACTTCGCGTTGTGAACGGTGCATTGGATAACGCGTAAAATACCGGTGTAGGTCACGTGAGTGGGGTAAAAATACGAAAAAAGTGCCTTCTTCTTGAACTTATGGCAAAAATCTGAGAATGCGAATGGACGTGCCATAAGAACATATGAAGAGGAAAAACGGAAGTTTTTAGAATCACATAGGAAAATTGTAGAACATATTGCATTAATTTAGTGGCTATTGTCAAGCTGGACGCCATGTTCAGCGATCTTTAAGCACTAGGCTGTGATGACCGACGCCATATTTAGCTGTGTATTGGCCATACTTTCTTTGAAGAGACCCTATAGTCGCTCAAGCAGCTCTGATGACAATTTTTTAAGGTTATGAAGTGACGTTTGGTGACGTTTTTTGGCTTGTTATGACTCCGCAAAGCAAAGTTGAGTTGAAATTATTCAAAATATAGGAAAGCAAAAACAATAAATTGATATGATAATCAGTTAACCTTGATCTCCCAGTTCACATGATAATTTAAAAAAAAATAACTTCTCAAGTTTGGGAAATTTTTAATCAATTCTCAAGCATTTTCTGCATTTTGAAGTTTCAAAGATGTAACGTTTTGGAAATGTTGAAAGTTTTTCGAATTTCGAAATTTTAATGACAATCGAATTCGAAAAGTTGCCAAGTCTTGGAAATCTAAATTTGTGAAGTTACATTATATACATAGCTTCAAAGTTTTGAAGCTTTTGGATGTTGAAGTTTTGACGGATTTTAATGAAAATTGAGTTTCTGACGATCTATTGCAAATAATTCTTCCAAAAACGTGTAGCTATTAGGTTACCAGTAGGGTTCTGCGAGATGAGGGTGCATTTTCAAGCTACTAATTTTTCAAGTTTTGGAATTCCATTCTTGTAAACTCCCCAATTCTTACCCGGAATTCATGACTCAAAAATCAATCGGTACGTTTTCAGGGTTAAGGAATTTATAGCAAAACTTATTTTCGTGAAATAGTAGTTTGTGTATCGAGGCAGCAAAGGAGGCTTTTGTCTATAAACTTTTGTCTATAAACTCAGGCAATTTCAGCCCTCGGCTTCGCCTCGGGCTGAAAACTTCAATTGCTTTCATCTAAATTAACTTTCCAGTCCTTGTCGAGAAAAAACCATTTTGCTCTTAGGTACGCGATGTAATTCTGTTTAAAAAACTAATTATAAGTTACTTAATAGGTCGCAAAAGTTGTACCAAAATTATTTTGTTTTGTTTATTATATTATTTTGTACCAAAATATTTATTTATTCATTTTTCTGTAGAAACATTTCTAGAACAACCAAAACACTACTAGCACTACTGAAGAACTGCTGGCAAAAAAGGTGGCATCAATGTAGTACCAGCAGTATTTCAGTTCCATATAACATAGTCATTTCAAGAACATGATAAGTAAATTCTAAAATTCATATTATTGCATTCATCCAATAATATCAGCGCTAAAATTTTTCCCCGCTAAAAATCATCAATTTCCCATGGAATTTGCGACTTTCAGGGCATGAAAAAAGAGAGTAATACACGTTATCTTCTCAACGCAACGGTATGAAGTGCATCACTTTGTATTGTTGCATACACGCTTGATTTATATACAGTTGTGAAATGTTAAGTACTGCGCGCTGAAACGTCTGAATGCATTACCGTCATTGCCATTAACGTCGTTTATGAATGCACAGTAGCTCAATTTGCGAATACCATTGTTTCAACCTGTTGACACGAGTTAAAGTGATGGATTTCGTGATGGTTGGTAAAAGTCAACGAGTACCTCAAGTTAGGTTCATCAAGAATACTATTTACGATGTTTTCTCGAAACTTGGATCTCCCTGAAGTTAAAGGGTGCTTTTTTTGTTATCGTTGATTTACGAAGCGCGTTTTCGATTGATTAGTATTTTTTTCATTCAGTACTTTATATTTTTTTGGTGATTATCGAAAAATAATTTGATTATGTATATGGTGATGATTTTAAAGGAATTATCCAAACATTTTCGATGACGGTTTTTTACTATTCTAGAACAAATGGTCAAATTTTACAAATTTGAATTTTATGTACTCTTCCGCTCGAACTCGACATTATGAGTTCGCGAAAATTTTATCTTGAATTTTCTCCGATCCATCGAACATTTGGTTATTGAGCATTTTATTGAATTTTCTCTGATCATCGGACACTAGGGTATAACTGGTTAATGAATTTGAAGAAATAAGCTTCTCTCGCCAGGGAAAGTTCCGATAGTACGAGTTCTTGCGCAGGTATCGTTTTCTGAAGCGACGAAGAAACCGAGGAACGTACGTCTCCTTTGTAATACAACGAAATAACTTCTTCAAGTCGCTTTTTAAACGCAAACGAATTTTTATCTCTAAAAAGTGGTCCTATGAAAATTTCGTCATTTAGAAAATTGTATGTCATAGTAAATTTTTTAAATTCACATTTTCATTTTCTGTATGATTTCTTTTTCAACAGATATTGATTTGAAGTGATATTTTATACTTATACATTATGATTCGTAAAACTGAAAGTACGGAGTTTTGGATTCGCTAGAAATGTGGATTCTCAAATTTGTGCAAAATTTAACGATAAACGCATTCTTCAACACTGAAAGTTGAGAGATTCATCTCAATTTTTTAATAATGAAATGTATACGAAATTCTTATTTTAGTTAACCTCTTGTTCATTTTTAGTTAAATTTTCATATTTCTAAAATTTTCGATATGTTCAATCAAAATCCATAATTTTCGCATTCAGATTCGGAAGTGTTTTAAAAATGGGAAATTAAGAGAACTTTGAATTTAGGAAGAGCGCCTATCTATTTTCCAATCTTGAAAATAAATTTCGATCTCAAAGTTTTTGAAATAACCTAAAAAATATTCGAAAATGTTCTCAACAATTTCATCCTTTCGAATATTGTATATCATCGTAAATTTTTTGAATCCACATTTTCATTCTCTATATGAGTTTTTTTAAGCCAGATATCAATTTTGAATCATATTTCATATTTTTAAATTTCATGATCCGTAAACTTCGAAATTCCAGAGTTTTGGATTCGTGAAAATTTTGGATTCACAAATTTGCAAAAAATTTAACGATTGACGCATTCTTCAACACTTAAAGTTGAGAGATTCTTTTTTACTTTTGATTATTCAATTTATACGGACTTCTGATTTTGATTAACTTTTCGTTCATTTTTAGTTAAACATTCAAACTTCTGAAATTTTCGATCTGCTGAATCAAAATTCATGATTTTTGCATGCAGATTCGGAAGTGTTTTGAAAACGGGAAATTAAGGCAACTTTGAATTTTTGAAGAGCGTCTATCTATTTTCCAATCTTGAAAATAATGTTCGATCATTTTCAACAAAATCTTAAAGTTTTCAAAAGACCCCGAAAAATATTCGAAAATGTTCTCAAAAATTATTATAAGTTCCGCGCAGTTCCTTAGCATATCAATTCATACTCAAATTTCTAAAAATTCATCGAGTTGATCCACAATTATTGAAAATAATTCCCAATTTTCGTAAACTTCGAGAAAAATGAGAGCAATGATGTGAATCTCCAGAAAATTAATAATATCCCCGAAGAATACAGAGGAATTTTTCTGTAAAAAATTTGCTCATTCGGGGGGAGGGGGGAGTGATTCACCCATTAAAACTCATGAGTAGCCAAGTTCCCACCCTGCTCTACCTCCAATGTTTATACGTCTCTACGTGTATTGCATGGAGTATAAAATTGAAAATTTTCCCATTTTTACCAAAAGTGCACTTGACCAAATTTTTTCGTTGTACAGGGGAACACGATCCCCACGTATCACTTCCGGTCTTCTCTCGCGAACGAGGGCACTTGGTCAACGGGTTCGCTTTGAATGATCCTCAAGATTGCCAGTGAGAACGCGTTCGACCGGTTCCTGCCGCGTCCGCGTATATTCGCGAGTGAGTGCGCTTCGCCATTTTTTCCCCCTTTTTTTTTCAACGCGAAGCGAACTCATCCGAGGAATTTTCTCCGTAACAAAAAATCGCGAATGCCTAGAAAATCGTCATTTTTAATGGGACCTGGATATCGTGGGTCAAAGTTTCAGTTTAACCAAAAATTAACGTCAATCTTACATTAATTCATAGCTTGAATCAAGTTGGAACAAAATTGGAAGTAGTTACGAAGAATTAAAAAAAAAAAAAATGTGCGACTTTTCGTACGTATAGTCCTTAAATTTATTCGAATGAAAATCTACTCAGTTTAAGTGAACATTCAAATCTAAATGAGTGAAATCTCACTCATGTTCGAATAATATTTTACTCTTAAAAACATGGTGAGATTTAAATAATTTTGTTGAGTGAAATGTCACTCTGAAAAGAATGAAATTTCACTCATTTTGAGTGACTGCCCACTCAATCTTGATTTGCAGAATTTTTTCTCAAATTGAGTGACTCTTCACTCGAAAAAATCAAGGGTGTAGAAGAAAGTCATTTTCGAGATGAGAATTTTGATTGCCCAATGGGAAAATTGGAATAACGAGTAAGTGAAATAGACTCATTTTTCTCAGCCTTGACCCGATTTTCTAGCGATGCTTTCCGGTAGATAATTCCTGTTATAATTGCACCCCCCGAGCGATGTTTTCATTTATCTTTTATTCGTTCGTTTGAACACGATTTTATGCAGTAGTGTAACTAAAGTTTGTTTTCGTGTTCCCCGATTGTATCGGATATAGAAAGAAATTTTCATTTTTAGTGACATTCTTGGAATGTTGAGGATAAAAATATCGTTAAATGTCGAAAATAAGAAGTTTTTACCATATGTGCATGTTTTTCGCGTCTTTCAATACCTGCGGAGCGATCCAAAAGTTCCGTTTTTCGAGCGATGCTTGTGCCGCGGGACAAAAAACCTACTTTTAAGCCCTAGGGCAAAAAACCATACTTTTTTGCCCGCTCCAGCGGCCCTGGTAAACCTCCAACCACTTAGATAGGTGGTTGCTGGGTGGTTATTAGGTGGTTGCCAAGAGGTTGATATTTTCTCTCTCCAAAATCATTGAAAATGTATTTTTTAAATAACCTCAGTAAAAATACATCCTATTGGGCCACTGTAGGGCACAAAATAGTATATAAAATAATACTAAGTCTTAATTACTTTGGGGTAAATTAACAGATCCTACCTTAACGATAGTTATATGAAAATTAATAAATTTTTGTATTTTATTAGACTATTGCGCTGTATTTTTCCCGAAGATGATCAGAAAATAAGAAAATTAGATACATTTTAGTGTGAAACCCACATTTTGATCGATTTTGTAACGAGGAAATATCAGCCCCTCGACAACCACCTAGTAACCACCCAGCAACCACCTAACTAAGTGGTAAGAGGTTCACCAGGGGGGGGGGGGGTTTCATAAAGTGCTTTTTTACAAATGTACAAAGATGGCGCTTTTGAGTGCACGAAAAATTGAAATTGGAATTTTCAGAATTTTTTGAAAATTTTATAATTTTTCCGCAATTTTGATAATTTTAGAAATTTTTGGGAATTGAACATTTCATAAATTTTTTAAATTTTGGAAATTTCCGGAAATTTTGTTAAATTTTGGATATTTCGGAAATTCTCAGAATTTCGACAATTTCGAAAATTTTTGAGAATTTTGAGAACTTCAACAATTTTCAGAATATTCGGAAATTTTTGGAAATTTCGAGAATTCTGCAAATTTTCGGAACTTTTCGGAAATTTGGTAAATTGTAAGAATTTTGGAGATTTCGGAAATTTTCGGTAATTTTGAGATTTTTGGGAATTTTGGAAATTTTGAATAATTTGCGGAGTTTATAAAAATTTTTCAAAACGTCGAAATTTTTACACGGTTTGAAAATTTTCTATAACTGGTGCAGAAATATTTCCAAAAACAGTGCCCAGAATGTCATTTTGCGCACACTTATTCCGCACTGCTATACTATATCAATGAAAAATGGCATTTTTCACTCACATTTCTTGCATGAAAAAGGACCATCTTTGTGCATGTGTAAAAAAAATTGAATTTTCTTGTCGCCACATTTCCGAGTCTCCCAATTTACTTTTTTTACATTATCTTCAAAAATTATGATAAGTGTGTGAATTTTACTATTCTATTTTTACAATATGTTTATTTCATGATATCCGATGATTTCTCTATTTTCATTCAGAATATGAACTTTGAAAATTTTCAGTTTCACTTTCCATACCGAAAAATGTTAGAGTTACAACTTATATGCGATGAAAAAATTCGGAGCCCTAATTCATTACTCTTGAAATCTAGATTATGATTAATTTGTCAAATTGTATGTTTTCTAATCTCCCAAAATTTGAATTTGAATGTTCACACCCTGATCTAAAATTATGATTTTATGTCGGAAGTTTCAATCGTGCATATGTCCAAATATTGTATATCAAAAATTTTGAAAATGTGTTCACATACAAGTTTTCATATTATTCTAAGAAAAGTATTTGTTTATTTCAGAACAATATTTTAATAAAGATTATTCGAATTTTCTTATTTTTTTCTTACACGTACAAATTTTTCAACATATGTACGACCTTTCAAGAAAAACTAATTTTCCTTGAACTTGATTTGCAGTATTTTACAACGTAAATTAACGCGTATGTACAACTATTAAACTTTTACAACAGCTCGGCATAATCTCCAGTGTAACTCAATGACCCAATTTTACCCATTGTAATCATCTACTACACAGTGGTTATCTACGAGTATTATTGTTATTAAAAAATCAACATTAATATTGCGATTCGAAACTGAATCGATAACTTGAAGGAATAAACAAAATCTGAAATTAATTTTATCAAGAATCTTCCAAGTATTGTTAAAATTTAAGAGTTATATTTCGATAGAATACAAAATATAAATCCTTTGAAAATAAAACAAAATTCTCGTCGTTAAAAGAAATACGTGGTGTTTATTTACATCTTACAATTTAATTTTTAATCAATATGTACAAATCATGACTCATGTTTGAGGTAATTGGGTTAACACTTTTTAACTTTTTAACTTCTTCTATTTGCTATCATCGAAGGCAACGTTTGAAAATAAGCGTCCGCAAAACGTTTTTTTTATCATTGTTGATAACGATGAGCTCGATAAGCTAAATTATGACCAGACGAAACTGCGTCATTATGGTGTTCCCCATACCCATTACCATTCTCCACAAAACCATGGGAGCCTTCTTCATAAACCGGCAAGTATCCCAAGCCATTTTTGGTGTAAATCGGTGGTTGATAGTTTTGTACAGTCGGTTTGAAGAGATGAAAAAGTCCGAATAAACCAGGAATGAGGATGATCAAAACCGCCAGGACTTTTTTGAACGAAACCAGGCCCAGAATTAATGGTAGGAACAGCAGAAGTTTGAGCTTGAAAAGCTTCAAGACGATCAGCATCGGGACTATGAGTTGTCGAAGTTTGTAACGAGCTGGAAAAATTTGTTTATTTTTTTTTATCGATTCATCGTTGTATTATGTTAGACGAAAAAAATAGTACATTTTGCGAGTAGTGGGGAATTTTTTTCACTAGTTACTAGATTTATTGTATCCTACACCGCGAAAAAAGTTTTTAAAGTTAATAAAAACGAAGTTTTGCACTCTTTAAGAAGAGTAAAAAAAACTTCGCTTTTTACACGCGAAACTGCGTGAAAAATGAACCTTTTTTTATTACGAAAAAAGTGATATGATCAGATGAATAGTACATTATGCACCGAGTAGCGGAAGGATGCTTTTTTTCGACGAGACAATTTTTGCGGCCAAGGCATAGCCGAGGCCGCAAAAATGCCAAGTTTTAAAAAAGCATCCGCTCCGAGGTGCATATAGTTTTTTTGCGAGATTTGCCCGCAGAAATGGCGTTTCGCATGCCTGAACGAGCGCAACGGAAGTAGCTCGTTTACGAAAGGTGTACGAAGAAGAATAGGCTGCGGGGCGTTGTGGATAAATATAAGTGGCGTTGCGGACAAACAGAATAACTTTTTTTGTTCACGACGAATTCACAAACGAAAAAAGGCATTCCATTTGTCCGCAACGTCATTTATTTGTCTGCAACGTCACGCGCCTATTCCTTTTGGTGCACCGTTCGTAAAAGAGCTGGTTGCGCGCGCTCGTTCAGGCAGCGAAAAGCCACTTCGCGGCAAATTTCGTAAAAAATATTGATTTTGTTATTAATGTGAAGTTTTCTGGTGAGTTTATTTGTAAAATTTTCTAAAATTGTTATTTTCATGAGTTTCTTTCAATATTTAAAAAATTCTTTTTAAGTTTTTTGAAATTTTTTTTAGTACGTATTTTCCATTAATTATTCTAATCTTTATTGAATCGAGTGAAATTTCGAATTTAATTCGAATTTTTCCTTCTCCATCTCTTTTGAATATTGATAAAAATATTAATAAGACTATTTTTATTTGATTTTCTATCTTTAATTCGACACTTCAAACTTAAATATTCACGTAGAGTTTCTAACGATTCACGAAATTTAAAATACGATTTTGATTCTTTTCACTACGCATGTGATAACTCACAGAAAATTGAGTCCTTTTTATTCTCTAAAGTGTCAACTTCTGTTACGATTTCGTCAAACAGAAATCTTGGTGAAGGAGCGTCGTTTCCTCTCGAAATTCCAGAAGAAACGTCGATTTTGGACTGGAAAATTTCCAGATAATTTTGAATTTTCTCCAGTGAAGATGCCAAAAAATTCAGCCATTGCCAATTTTCGAGTCTGTAAGAGAAAAGAATTGAGGGAGATGATTTTCAAATACTGAAAAAAGCGTTACGAGTTGCTGAAATTTTGCATTTCGTGTTTTTCGAATTTCGAAATTTCGAATTTCAAGTGAATACATTCAGGAAGCTTCTCCAGGACTCGGAAAAACGATGAAATTTTGACTAATGTTCTGGATTCCTTCCATTTTTTTCATATTCTGGAATTTCTAAAAATATCAGCGATTTCCACTTTCTTTGAGTTTTCATCAACTTCATCATTTTTTATTATATTAACGATAGAATAGTTGAAAATCACTTCAGTTCGATCCGAAAATAACAATAGAATTGAATTTTTTTTTAATTTCTTTACAGTCAACGTCGGATTGAGTAGTGCAAACTACGTTTAGTCGGTCTAAATGCCAAAATTGACGATTTTAGCTGATTTCCTTCAACTGAAGCAAGTTTATTAACGTATGAAACAACAGTGAATGAATGATAAAATTATTGGACAAAAGTATATGTCTATTAATGCGACAGAACATTTTTTCAATAAAGAATATTGAGTAGTACAAACCTACTAGGTCAGACACGAAAACTGGATTATTATTCAAACAATCATGAAACGAAAAATGATTTTCTGCCGAGTTTTTCCGAATCAAGACTTAATTAAAAATCTTTTTCTATGAAGTGGAAATTAAATTTTTTATAAGATAAAAATTACTCTGAAAAAAAATTTTTTAGTGTAAAGAATGTAAGAATTTTAGAATATATATCGTTCTTTACTTGTAAACAGAAGTATTTTCAGCGATTGCTGGCGAGAAAAATATAATTATAATTCACTATCAAAAAATATATTCATTATTTATACGTCCAGAAATTTTTTCAACAGAAAATCAAGTAGTACAAATCTACGTTGGTAGGTCACAAAAATTTTAATTCGTATAAAAAATTATCATTCAAAAGTTGATTCCGGGTGGAATTTTTCGGAATCAAGACTCAATTGAAAGTATGTTTTAATGCGGTAAATATGTAATTTCTGCTTGTATATGAAATTAATTACATTCCGAACAAAAATTCTAATATGATGAATGTGAAAATTTCAGAATTGTTATCATCCATCATTCTCCACTTGTAATAAAAATATTTTCGTGAATGGATCAACTGATTACTACACAATACACTATGAAAAATTATTTTGTTGTAAAATACGTGCAATACTCAAATGTAATTTTCATACGAATTTTCTGACTTATATCACACAGAATTCTGTAATTACATAGTGAATTGTATAAATATTTTTCCTTTTTTGTATCAGTTACCTCGGTGAGTTTGAGATATCAAATGGATGCGATTTTTTTTTCGTCCCTGCATGCTTCTCGGTTTCAGGTACAAGCCAATCGGAGACATTTTCTCCTTTTCTCGTTTTGTTTGCGGTGACAGAAATGTCTGCATTGTTTGTGGCTTCAGGTCGACCTTTCATAAAAAAGTGTTTCCATTTTTGTAGGGAATTCACAGCATTACAATACAAGAAAAACATATTCGGGCGATTTTACAAACTGCAATTTCCAATTTTTACTACCCCCATCGATTCAAAATGACATAATTTTCCAATTTATCATTGAATCGAAATTTACAGTGTCCAGTTTACGAACATTACGAACATTAAAAAATTCACAACATTACGAAAATTATACGAGACATTTTTGAAAAATTAGTTGTGGATATTGACATGTATGGAAGTTAAATATCTGAACATTATTTCATGTACCTGGATATATTTTCCACTTTTCGTAATTTTTTTTGTACGAAATATTTTTAATACAAAAAAAAATTGTAATGAAAGATTTCTTATACATGTCTTACTAGATTGTTCTGAAGAAATATTTTCCAGAAATTCCGCATGTTCCAAATTTCCATAAACTGGCGTGAAAATAAGCGACAGCGCGACAATCCAAATTTCTATACACAGTACCGACGAAACAATGGTTTTTCGACTCGCCATTCTGTAAACTGAAACACAAACTTCAAGTAACACGTACGCTCCCCGACACTACTAAAAAAAATTGTTGAAATTTTGTAAAATTTTCTAAACTCTGTGAAAATAACAGTAAATTGAAAAAATTTTTCTTCCCCTCTTTTCTCAGGCAGTACATTTTTCTATTTGATGATAAAGCACTAAATTTTTTTACTGTACTGTTACGTAGATATTCGTAAGAAAATTATCAATTAAAATATAAGGTAATCATGTCTATTTGTCCCTTTTATTGAATAAACTAATTAATGTAACAATAAAATTTTTCCAATTCAAAAAATCTACCCTTCATAACGATCAACTCAGACTTAGCCAACCTTGATTCTCGTACTCTTACCAAAATGCGTCAAGTTTTCATTTTCGCGCCGAAATTGATTGGTCGTTTGGGAAAAATCGTTAAAAATAAAAAGAACGTGTATTTAACCAGAAAGCGCGGCACTAACTGCGAGGACGAGCCGGCAGAAGTTGTGGTCTCGAAGAAGTTCCGTTACGCTATCGACCAATCGAGGCGCAATGTACAACTAACTATTCGGGGCCCACTGACTTCGTGTTCCACCTTGTGAACAATGCGAGTGCTCGGGGCCCATTAGTGATTTTACATTATGCTCGGTTACGAAGAGTAAATACGACGTGATTCGAGATTCAACCGTTTTAGAAACTTTGGGATAACTTTCATGGCACGAGTAATATTTGTTATGAGCTCATCCAGGGCAGTAATTGGCGGATCCCTAGCCAGTTAAGGGCGACGTTTTGGCGACGTTTTCTCGTCACTCTTTTTGGGGCGACGAAAAATTTCTCAAACAAATATAAATTTTTTAATTTTTCAAAATACTTCGACTTTCCAAATCTTTTGAGATATTCAAATTTTTTCGATTTTTCGAGGAACTCCAAGTGCTCAGAATTTTCGAAAAATTTTGAACTAAATGAATTCCGAAAAAATTCGGAATTGGTGTAATTTTCAGAGAACTTGAAATTTTTGAATGTTCCAAAAAAATTAAAATTTTGGAATTAAAATAAAAACATGCAGTTTTAAAATCTTCCGAAAAACTTCGGATTTTCATATTTTTAAAGGGACAAAAAATTCTACGAATATCTAACGATTTGAAGATTTTCAAACTTTTCAAAAAGCTTGAATTATTCAAGAATCTCAAATTCTAAAATATTTTGAAAGACTCAACATTTTCTGATTTTTGTGGGAAACATCGAATTTTCACAATAAAACGTAATCGAAATTTTCGATTATTTCCAAAAACTACCAATTTCCGAAATTTTCATAGAACTACAATTTTCAAATTTTTTGAAAAACCCAAAATATTCTAATTCACAGAAGAACTCAAATTCTCAAATATGTTGTAAAACTACGAATCTTCGAATTTCCGAAAAACTTAGAATATTTTCATTTAAAAAAAACTCAATTTACGAATGTTTTTAATATCTAAGAATTTTCAAAATTTTCGAAGAACTTGAATTTTTCAAGAAACTTGAATTCTTAAATTAAAAAAAAAAACTAAAATTTTTCAATTTTTGTGAAAAACATCAAATTTTCACAATAAAAAGAAATCGAAATTTTTGATTGTTTCCAAAAACTGACAATATTCGAAATTTGTATAAAACTCTGAATGTCAAATTTAATTTGTAATTTTGTAAAAAACTCCAAGATTTCCAATTTCTCAGAAAACCCGATAGTTTCAACTGAATGGAATTACCTGAAACTTACCATTATTCTCCTCATAGAAGCATAATAAACTATTATGGTATAGAAGTTTAGAAAATTTGAGATCAAAAAACGAAAGTGACTCTGGTGCACTGACAAAGTACTTTGGTCTCCGAAGTTATAATATACAATTGGTGAGATTGGTCCAATGGTTAGAGAAAACTCTAATCTTGGAATAAAATATTCGAAAATAATTCATATGATTCCCAAATTTTCTTTCGGAACTAGCACATGTGGGTTTTTCCAAAAATATCGTCTTCTTTTGAGTTACTCAGGCGAGCAAGGGACTTAGAGTGTTTTTTGGAGTTCTTTCCGCCTAATTTTCGGAATCTGTCAAATTACTTCGACTTTATCACGAATTCATATAAGTTGTACGCAATCAGTCGAAATTTTCTTCTTTCTGAAAAGTATGTGGATAATTTTAAAATACAATTAAAGTGATGAACGTAATTTATATGACTCGGGTCAGTATAAAGTACGTGTTAATCGTTTTTCCAAATTTCATAATTTCCGTTTTTGGGACAGGTAGTGGCAAATTAATTTCAACAAAATATGCAATTTTCATTCATATATTTTCGAAAATGAACAGCAACAACTTAATTTCGTTCTATGGTACTTTATTGACTGTACAATGTTAACAAAAAATGTATCAATTTTTCACAAATAAATCCCTACCTTGGCGTTAATTTTTTTTTCACGCCAAGTCTCCTACCAATATCAAATTTACCTTAAAAATGAAATTAAAAAAAAACCATCTCGAACACTAGAAATGAATTGAAAATTTGATTTTTTATCCAACTTCCGAAAATCTATATCAAAAATCAAACAAACAAGTTCAACCAAAATGTATGCATAATCGGAAAAATCTAAGCACACTCACATATCACACAAATAAATAATTCTAATCATACACAGCACATAAATAAATAAAAATCAACACCAGTTTGATCAACTACAAAAAAGGCAACTTCCGTTGTCTGATTTGTAATGAAAAAGTAACGATAACTCGCCGAACTGAATAAAAAACAAATCTCGAACTTTAACGAAATCGTTTACGAAAATTTTGGCGACTTTTATTCAGCTCCGCAATTACAAAAATGGCATTGTAGATTCTCAAACAATGTTGCGAAAACTATAAAAATTTCAAGTGCAACTAACGTTTTTTCCCTGTAATTATTATTACATGGATTACAGAACCTCCCACTTTCGTTGCTTTTTTGAAAAAATGGGTTCAAGCGATTGTTTAATACATTAACTGGGAATCAGAAAATAGAAACAAGTGATTTTCTTAGGATTCTATAATGGCGATGCAGAGTCGTGTTACTTTTTTAAAAGATTTTCGTAACAACGATGGGTTGCGTTTTGGGAGTGATTCGTCGTTTTGGTGTGAAAATTGACACTTGACAATTGTTTAGGTGAGAATCTTGTTTCACTACTGTGAATCGGGACAAAGTGTTCTCAGATGGGAAATTTTCGATCGTTAATTATGGTAATTGCAAGATAAATTAGGAACACCTACATCGATTCATAAAAAATGAAGTCAATTTTTGCTGCAGGTTTGCTAATTACCATAATTTTACATTATTTTATCGTAACGTCGGAAAAGTTTTGTTTACAAATATATTTCAGGACGTTGAATTTACATTCGTGTTTTAACTGAGTCGCGACGTCAAATGTTAAAAAACGCAATGTGTATTTTCAACCTTGGCGTACATTTTTTCTTACAAAAATACTGAATGTTGCTACTGCTTTTTATTTTTAGGAATGAACAAATCGATTTCTAGACTCTTGAACGTTTCAACTAAATGTTGCAACAAAATGCAACTTGCTGAATTTTTCCTTTTTTCCCCCAAGGGTAAAAAAGCCTTGTTATTTCTCGTGTCAGCCACAGAAACATCGTAAAATAAA
This sequence comes from Platygaster equestris, assembly GCA_030522785.1. Classification (NCBI taxonomy): domain Eukaryota; kingdom Metazoa; phylum Arthropoda; class Insecta; order Hymenoptera; family Platygastridae; genus Platygaster; species Platygaster equestris. The sequence continues at coordinate 22,978 of JAPYZK010000547.1, forward strand.
TATTAATTCCAAATTACAGAGGAAATCCTCCGAGCCTTCAAATTTTACTTCTACTTTCGCTACTTCACTTCAAATCCATTTTCCAGCTCCTACTAAGTACTCAAATCTTTTAGAAGCAATAACTAAAAAATAATATCAGATCTGTACAGAATTGCATAATTTCATCATTCCAAATTAATCAAATTCGTCAATTCCGAGATGGAAACTCGTTTTTCCATACTTTTGAATCCCAAATCCACATTTCACTCAATCTCGTAAAAACACACATACATTAAAGAAATTTAATCCTCATACTCGAACAAATTCATCTCGGTCTGCGAACTCGCACTCGTAAAAAAATTTTGCGTACTAGTAGCATAATATACGATTACACAACTAGCCTGAAAACCGCAGCTTTCACCCCTAGTGTGACAAAGCGCACTAATTCCCCAACGAATTTCTTGGTACTCCTTAAAAAAACATGAAGACTCAAGTCCAAACACTGAAATCTCGCGACGAGTTTTTATACAACAAATGAAAAATGCATCTCCGAACTCGATAAAAAACGAGAAAAAACACGAATAAAAATTCGAAACGCAACAAATCCAACCCGTCCAAATAAGAACGTCAAAATTTATGAAACTATAATTTCCGGGCGTGAACGAGTTTGTCGATGTCCTGATAAGTCGCGAGCATCGCCTGGTTCTGTCTCAGGGATTGGTCCTCCCGCGCCATGGCACAGTCTCGGTACATGTCCTCGCACCTAAAGAGGAAAAATTTTCGTAAGTTCAAAACAAAATTTTCTATCAACAGAAAAAATCCTTGTACTCTATGAAAAATTTACAAAATTCCAAAATTTTACGAAGGTTGAGATTTAATCCTGAAAAGTTGAGGAGAATTTCCATAAGGGTTGAACACTATCTGTTTTTGAAACATAAACATGTTCTTTTGTTGACTTCATTGTGTGATGAGCAGGGGCGGATCCAGAAAAATATTTCGGGGTTTGTTTTCAAAATCTTTATGTATGTCATACTAACATTTTCTTCTCTCTAACCTCAAAATTGGTACTTCAAATGTTTTATTTGTATTATATTTATTATTTTTCAAAACATTTCAAAATTCCACATCTTCAAAACATTAAATTGCTTCGAAAATTCTGCAATTTTGAGGACTTTCAGAATTTCCAAAACTATCGAAGCTAGAAAACTTTATTATTTTCTACGAAATTGAAAATTTACTAAAATATTTAAGAAACCCTGTAAGTTTAATAATTCTTATTGCTTAATAATTTACCTTTCTAGCTCCTCAATTTCAAAATTTGTCAAAAATTTTAAACTTTCTTAATGTCAATGATTGAAAAATAATGAACTTCTGAAATGTTGAAAAACTTCACAGTTACAAAACTTCCATTAAACAGCGAAAATTTTCTAGAATTCCGGATGTTGTTTGCTATTTATTTTAGTTTTCCCAGGACGCCCTTGTAAGTAAATCCGGCCCTGTGTAACTCTAAATTACGAACTCAAAATTTGAACTTTCAAGTCCAAACTTTACATTTTAACTTAAAACTCCAAACTTTGGATTCGAACTGTAAACATCGAACATAAACCTCCAACAAAAATTTGAACTTTGAATTTTTCAATCTTCGAATTCAATCTCTAAACTTCGAATTTAAGCCTCAAACATCAAATTAGAACTTTAAACATCAAACTTCGACTTCGAACTTCAAACTTTCATTCTGGACACCAGATACCCAATTTTAACTTTGAATTTCGAATCCAAACTTCACACTTTGAGTATAAACTTCCCTCTTAAACTTGAACTTCGAAACATGAATTTCAAATTTGAACCTTAATTTCCAAACTGTACATTCAAACTCGACACTCCAAACTTTGAATTTTAATTGTAAACTTACAATATGAACTTCAAATATCAAATTTGTACGTTGAACTTTATAGCTCAAATTCGAACTCATAATTTCAGGTTCTAAATACTATTAAAAACTCTCAATTCCCAATTTAAACTTTAAACTTTATATTTGAACTTCGTACTGTCAACTTCAAATTACTATCCATTAAATTCAAACTGGAAACTCTAACTTCAAATTCAAATCTTAAACTCCGAACTCTGAATCTGAAATGTCAACTTAGAATTGCGAACCTCAAACTTCAAATTTGAACGCTGTACTTTAAATTTCGAACTTCGGTTTTGAAGTTCATACTAGCATCCTAAACTACGAATCCTCAATTTTATTAGAAATTCATAATTAAAATGTGAACTCCGAATTTTCAGGGGGTTTTTGACCCCCCCCCCCCCCCCCACTGGACCCGCCACTGGTGATGAGTAATTACTGACCTAATTCCGTCTTGGCCATCTTTCGCGGCCTTCATGTACCGGAAAAATCGCAGAACGTCGGGATTGTCAGAGCTGGGTTTCCTCAGCTCGTTGAGCTCGCGCGATAACTGCGCTGAGACCAAATTCGAGTAGGGAGCAAAACGCGCCGGGCTTCTGTACATGGCGCAAACCGCGTACTCCCGACAACCCTCGGTCATGTGGCCCAAGCGAGAGAAGACAGCGTCCAGGCGCGACAGGAGGGGCGAGTAAAATGGGTCGTAGTTGGTTAACAGTAACGAACTCGTGGGAATTTCGTGAAATATCTGGAAATAGAATAATTTGCACAGGGTTTGAAAGTAGGGTGTCCAGATGGTAAGAAAGACAAACCAGGACATGTTTCTTAACCCCCCCCCCCCCTTTCCCAACGATTCCACCTCTGATTATTATTGATATTCCGTAATTTTTTGAAATTTTTCGAATTTTAAAGATTATAAAAAAGTTTCGAATACGAAGTTCTCAAAATTTCCGAAATCTTCAAGATGTTGGAAATTTTCATACACTCAGAGAAAGATTTTTGAAATTTTTGAAGATTTAAAAAAATCTTGACATTCTTCAAGTTTTTAAAATTTTAGAATAGTGAAAATATTAGGAATTCACGAAACTTTCAACATTTTCAAATCATTTACATTTCTTGAATTTTTCAGAAATTCCAAGATAATCTATACTGTCGAAATCATCGACATTCTTAAAAACTTCAGAATATCCGAAATACTGAAAATTTTCGAAACTTTGAAAATCTTTGAAATTTCCATTATTTCCAAGATCGTTAAAATTCTCAAGAATATATAAATTTTATACAATATTTTCGTAAGTTGGAAAATTCGCAAGATTCGAAAAATTCTTTGAATTTACGAAATCCCTAAAATTTGTGAAAATTCACAATAATTAAAACATGTGAAATTTTCGGAACTTTGAAAATTCTTGAAATTCTCATCATTTATTTGGAATTGTATAATTTTCTGGATTTTGAGGATTATCTCAATCATTAAAATTTTGAAATAATCTAAACATTCAACATTATTGAAAATTTGAAAATTCTTAAAAGATCCATACTTTTAAAAAATATGAATGTTCTAAAAATTGTCAAAATACTAAAAGTTCTCGAAATTTTAGTGAACATGAAACTTCTTCAGCCTTTTTGCATTCTCAAACATTCACGAAATTTCCAAAATTTTTGATATTTCACAATAACGAAAATATTTAAAATTGTCAGAACTTTGAAAATTCTCTAAATTCTCATAACCTTTGGAAATTTCACAACTGCCTAAGTTATCAAAGTTTCAAAAATTGTGAAATAATAAAAATATCAATAATTCTCGAAACTCAAAATTCTTGTTATTTCCATAATCTTCAAAATTATCAAAATAAT
>JAPYZK010000548.1:0-51659 GCA_030522785.1 Platygaster equestris
GTCATCGTCAATGTTACAAGCATACGAAAAAGCTTACCGAAGGGGGGGGGGGGGTGGTCAAAATATTTCGAAATTCGCTTCACGTGATTTATGAATAGCCCCTGTTCACGTTTATTGGACTTTTATTTTGCCGCCGCGGTAACTGTCACGGCCGCTCCAATCGGTACGGCCGCTTCGCGGTCTAGATTAGTAGCTTATAAACCTTTTCAAAAGTATAATGAACAATCGTGCCAAATTTCAAGTCATTCTGTTCAGCGGTTCGAGTGTGAAGAGGAAACAAACACCAAATGGAATCAGATCAAAATCAAATCAAAGTCACTTGTGTACTCAGTTATCATTAAGTAATTTTGCAAAAAAATTTCCGAATTTCTTGTCATCTTGAAAAATAACTACATTTTCTATATTATTGTCGATAAATTTTGATTTAGCCAGCGACGAAGCCCAATTTTGAAACAATGAAATGAAATTAATTTCTAAAAATTGAAATCAATTATATGAAGTAAAATCGATTAAAAAAATTTTAAATCGATCTTTATTTCCAACGAGTTATAATGTATCACCTTTGTCCGCGTTTTGTGAGAAGAAAGCTATAAAAAAGCTTTCCTCTAATACATCGTTCAATTTACGCGGTTTTCATCTGTCGTTGACTAGAACCAATCTTCTTTCATGCCTTTATTCAGCGCACCCATCTCAGTGTGAAGGTAGATGTACATTTTCATTGAAAGAGCAATAAGTCATGTTCAAATTCTTCAATACTCCAACTCTCCGGAGCTTATCGCACTTTAGCGAATTGAACCGAGATTAAAGAAGCCCCGCAAACGCGACCCGAGAATCCTGAAAAGAGTTGATTTCATTTTCATATCCGCCCTATTCACGACTACGTTTTTCCCGATTTTTCGCCAGTTTTTACTTAGCGTTTGCCCTTTCAATGTTTTACACGGAAATTAAACGCGATCTATTCAATGGACGGATTTCATCAGGTGGGTCATTCCATCTGGTTTCTACACTCAAATTTCAGATTTCCTTTGGATAGTTTTTTTTTTTTTTTCGTTTCTTAGTCAAAAAACATTGGATACGTATTTTTTCTTTATTATTTTTCAGGTTTTTTTTCGAAAATATGACTTTTTGAAAATTTGACGGTTCCGAAATCGTTCCATTTTCAAGCACTCGTCAGTCGGAACCTGTCAGTCTAATCGAAAACTAAATAGATACATAAAAGTTAGGATTTTCCATCGCACCGAACGCGCGCAATCGAACCCGAGCGCGGCAACAAAAAAATTCATTTCTCGGAAACTAAAATAGCTTACGTCGAAATTAGAAGGGGTAATTTTTTTTATCGTTTACAGATCATTGTGTGGAAAGAAGAAAAAATCAAAACTACCTAAATTAAAAAATAACTTTTTAGTATTTAATCGCAAAATTGTTGACCAACAATTGCTAAAATATTTACAAAACTCGAATTATTTGAAACTAGATGGAAAATCCTAACTTTTATGTATCAATTCAGTTTTCGATTAGACTGACAGGTTCCGACTTACGAGTGCTTGAAAATGGAACGATTTCGGAACTGACAAATTTTCAAAAAATCATACTTTCGAAAAAACACCTGAAAAATAATAAAGAAAAAATACATATCAAATGTTTTTTGACTAAGAATCTAAAAAAAACTACCCAATGGAAATCTAAAATTTGAGTGTAAAAACCAGATGGAATGACCCAGGTGCGCGACCTTGTTGGAATCTTATATATTATTATAATATTATATATATATATATATATATATATATATATATATATAATATTATTATAGACTTTAAAAATTTTTGCGTACAAATCTTAATGAATGGGACAGATTTTAACAATCGAATTTCGGTTTTATTAACAAAATGTTGTACCAGCAATTAGGAAATCAAAAATTCTAAAATGTGATGGGATTCAATTGGATTCTGAAAGACTCTGGAGTCATGAGTGCGATTGAGCTTTTCCGATAAGTATTGTTGATGAAACCGAAAAAATCAACAAACTGGACATAAATGCGGAAAGAAATTGTTATAATGATCAACAAACACTTGTCGAAAATATCTGAATTTGCATTCTTTGTGATACGCAAATAAAATGAATAATAATTAAGTAAATTGTTGAACATTATCAAATTGAACAATTCACATGCTGTTCACACTTGAGGTAGAAAATGCCTATTTTTCATGTTTAATTTTTTTTTTTATTGTTTTGTTTCTTTGAATGTATACCTGTAAAACAACGTTACGTATTCGATTAGTTATCCTTTGATGGCGTACGAAAAAAAAATCTTTTTCGTTGATGAATCAACGTTGCAAACTTTATTCACATATTAGCATGCACGAAAAAGTTAAAAAAAATGTTGTCTCATTTCATTCGCGTTGGAAGCATAATATTTTTTTGTACGGCATCATTATTAAATTAAAAAGTGTTTTGCGCTTTTTACACATGCATCTGCTCGCAATTAAAACTTCCGCCCTGAAAAAATAACGAACAGTAACAGTGTAAAATCAATGAGAGCAGAATTTCTAGTATTGAATAGTATTCGTGAAAGTTAAAAGCGACGTAATATCTTTAAGCATTTGTAATCGAAAGTTATTTCGTTTCAGTTAAAAACTTGATTAGCGGAAAACTGTGTGATTTTCATTGAGCGTGAAATTAAGGACAAAATATTCGCAGTAACATTAATATTCAAGACTTTTCTATTCAATGTTCGGAAAAGCGTAGGAAAAAGTCTGGTTTCATCGCGTAGAGAAACTGTTAATCCGCGGAATGAAAGTTCCGCTGGATTTCCTTCGGTGTTTCAAAGCTGGCAAATAATTGATTTCGATGGACGAGCTCGGAAAATTAATAATAAAAAAAACTTGATGCCCAAGTTTTGCCGTAAAATTTCATTTTATAATCTTGACAAAGGAAAGTATTCCACGAGGAAAAGTCATGATATTCTTCCACTTTCAACACAGTGATTGATGGCGTTTGGGGCGAGGGAGATTTCCCGACTGCGAAAAGGGAAAAAGATTCGATCGATTTCTCTTTGCTCTTGGGTGACATATGTACCGATGTTTCGTTTGGATAAATCCAAGCCGAGGAATGGATATATGTTGAGAAAAAGTTCCGTGGAAATTCGTTCGATGCGTAAAATTAATAATGGAATAATAGATAGGAATTTTATAATTTCATACAATTTTGGATCTACAGACGTTGATATTATGTGTGATTTGCCGATTCGGATATTGAAGACTAGGAATTTTTCGAATTTCACCTCCCCAATCGATGTATTGTAACATGATGGGAGCGAGACCAGATCAGAGAGAACACGTGTGTCATCTGACAGAATTTAGTATATATTTCACGTCGGTCGATTTCTTAGGGCAGGCTTTCCAAGTTCTCGCAGGTATTCATTAATTTTTCTACATTCTTCGATTCACAATGTCGAAATTGAAGAAAAAAAAAACGAGTATGAGGTCCGAGGATACATTTTAATCAAAAAATTTCCTATCCGTCAGTTCGCTGTAACTTTCGACGAAGTGGAGCGGGAAATGAAAAAATTTTATTTCTCCAATAACGTAAATCCAAACTTTTGCCATAAAGTTGAGACATTATGCGGGAAAATGCGTTCCACATGCGAAACGCTTTCCTCCGATTACTGCAATGCCTTTCCTAATCGAAAATAAGGTTGAAGCTAAGAAATCGAATAGGTCAACTTGTTTTTCTCGCTATAACTTTTATTTGTGTAAAGTTGATGTGAATCAATTGTAATGAATTGTACGTAGTTTGGTGGCCCCTTCCATACAGTCTTTTCGTGTTAGTTATGAATGACCTGTCTCACGTAATCTCATAAAATGTATCCCCATAGGGTGAGGCGAAAAAATCGAGTACATCTAAAAACACTGCGGCAAATAAGCATTCTGCCGCAACGAAATGCCGCGGGCTCGGGGGTGCATTTTTGTTGGCTGCCCGGTAGTAATCTCGTGATACATAACGCCGGGAATACTTAAAAAGTAACTTTGACGCGAAAGAAATGTGAATGTTGCGCAATAAAGCTATCTTTTTAACATTAAATTTCATTCGCAGCCAGGTAAAAAATTACACGGGCATGCATACGCCTCCATGCGGCGCATGTATAATGCTGTGAAATTCGCGAGAGTACATGTTACGCGGGGGATCGTAAAATTTCGCGCGCAATGAGTAGTATCTCAAAGTGGCATAAAAACGACAACGACGAGTGCGGAATTTTTTTGCCTGCGAATTCGTTGTTCCAACTGAAGGCCTCTCTTGAGAATAGTTATAATTATATTGAGATCCAAGAGATACATTTTTGATTTCTACATTTATCGCTGAGTTTGTCGAATATTGAAATCACGGAGAATTAAGGTTCTTTTTAGATCGTTATCCCAACCAAAATCATTTTTGAAACGTTTAAAAATTATTTTAGCTGGGATAACGATCTAAAAAGAACCTTAATTCTCCATGATTTCAACTCAAGAGATAGTTGAAGTATAATAAATTGAAACTGAAACTCAAAATGTAATGCGAACTCACAGCAAACATTTTTTTCATATAGACATGTATTTTTGAGTTTCTGCAAGTTGTAACCCTACCTATAACGACTCATAAAAAAAACAGTTAAGGGTTTTTAAAGAAGTGACTGTAAACGTGCCTCAGTTAATTTCTACCTAACTCGAGACGATTGAGAGATCCTGCATTTTCGGCTTGAAGACCTTTTGAAAATTCACATTCTCAATGGTATTCCGATTTTGTCAAGTATAAATTAGAAATATACCGCCAGGCTTGAGCCAGCTCGAGCGTAAACTCAGCAGCCTGCACTCTGGGGTTTAATGTTTTATAAAGCATCGTAATTTTCTGGTCCGAGAGCGTGGCGAATAATTTACATCGATGGGCCGAAGCGACGACAGCCCATAACTCATCAGAATGAAGTGACCTAATTCGCTATCACCACGTATGCAAGAAGTAAACAATTTATAAACTTGCTGATTTGCCGACTTTTCACCGGCCGTAAGATGTTTCCTTGACTTTCATTGCGGAACTTGACTGTCCTACATCTTTATCGCCGCGAAATTTCGCGGATTCGAAAAGGGAAACGTTGCCTTTGTAGCTTTGAGCCGCCAAGGCGGAATCAATTATGTGTATCTGGATTAAGGTTCTGCTTTTGATTGATCGACAGTGAAAATGCCGTGAAGAATATTTTTCTCGACATTTTATCTATGAAATGCTTCCAATTTTTGAAATAATTTAATTATTTACCCCAAAATTACAAGTATTTCAGGATTGTTTAGAATTTCGGAAGTTTTTAGTGTTTTAACAATTTTTAAAACTTGAAAAATTTTTGGAATTTTGGATATTAAAAAAAGTTTCGACAATCTTAAGAATTAAGGCAGTTTTCATAATTCTTGAAATGTTAAAAAGTTCACGAATTTCTAACATTTCGATAAACTTTTGTTAAGCTGGAACATTTTAAACATATCTAAAAATTATTGACTGCTTACATTTTTAAGTTGAGAAGATTTCGAAAATTTTTGAACGTTTTGGAATTCTTAAACTTTTCAGTATTTCGGAAATTTTTGAAATTTCAGAGATTTGAAGAAGTTTGAAAATTCTGAAAAGGAATAATACTTTCATAATTATTGACATTCTGAAAATTTTACGAATTTCTTAAACTGTAAGAAACTTAAGAATTTGCAACATTTCAAGATTTCAATAGAAAACTTGAAAATTCGAAGTAGCAGAAATGCTAATCCGTCAAATTGACAAGATTCTTATCTTACGTGATCAAATTTGGAAGTTTCGAAATTACAAAACTGGCAGATATATAATAATTGGAATTTTTCTCTACTTGTATTATTACGGAAATACCGAGTATATCTAAAGTTTTTTTTTGGAATACTTGACAAATTGTCTTTAATTTGCAAAAAGCGATTCCGAGTCATCATCTTATTCCAATGATTGATGAGTTGTAACTTTTAGTTGTATGATGTATTCACTCAGTGAATGCTCGAATATTTCGGTAGTAAAATACTCATATAACAAATTTCCCATGGGACACCTTCGATCCAACTGCAATAATATAAATCCCGAATCGCGGCATAACATCTCCTACTTTATTCGAAGTGATTCCGAAAAGAAATTGCGAAGCTTCAAAATTACGATATCACTTTTCCACGCTTTCAAACGTTCCCGCGTATTTGAAGTTGAATGTATTTCCTCAGAAATCGATCGTGCGACGAAAAAAATAATAGAATTCCGAGTTTACCGGAGTACTTGGAATTTAATATCAAACTTATACCGTAACAACTTTGGCATTTGAAATCTTTGACATTCACAACCCCAACATTGACCTACCACAATTTACATGAGCGCGTGCGGAAATTCATCAAGATTTTTTCCCCATTTAAATTCGGACATAATTTTTTATCACAGCAACTTGAAATTGTAAAAAAACAAACGAACATTGAATCAGATCGAAAGAAAACACATTTGATTTGATAAGCAATGTATTAGACATATGCATGAAGAATATGCAAGTTTTTAATGTTCATTCTGTGGATGTGGTTTTTTAGTTGAAAAAATCAGGTAAAAAATATGCCATCAAACAAATCTTGAGATAAAAAATTTTCGGGTCATTCTAACTCAGAAAATATTTGAATAATTCCAGGAAACGTTAACTTTTGAATATTTATGTGTAAAAATCGTGTTCACCACAAAAATAATTGAAAAGCATTTATAAGCACAGGGAATATGCTATTTTTAATTTTCACTCATGATGCACTACAGTCTGTGCCCTTGCCCTTCAAATTGACTCATAAACATAAAACGAAGCACAATTAATAGTCGCCATAGCGATCTTTCTAGTCGCGGACCGATCCCGTGTTTCTGAATTTGTAGATTCCCGAGTAGATTCCATTGCAAGGACGATTTTCTGTCCTCATGAAAATAGACCTATCAAGGGCCCTTGACCTACAAAAATCTACGAAACGAATAGTAACATTTCCCTTGTACAAAATGGCGACTTTTTTCCTTGTTGTCTTTGAAAGTGACTGAATTGATTCGCTGCAACATTTTCTGGCGCAGAGAGTGTTTCACGGGAAATTAAAAATTTAATGCAGTTCGGTGGAGATAATTTCAAGCGATATCGATTCAAGTCCCCATCCTAACTGTGTCGTGGAGCTGTGCAGTGGGCTCTTTGAGAATAATTATCCTCGTCGATTCTCGAGACCGCTTACTCGATATTACGTCACGTTCATCTTACCCGCGTTATATGTGTTGCCTTTATTGAAGCGTGTACTTACCCAGCTAACACAGCACAAAGTGCATGTCCCAATTTTTCAATTTTTTTCCCTCGCCCCACTAAAAAAGGGGAGGAAAAAAACACGGCTTCATTAAATGTTGGATTGCGCTTCGGTCGTTAACGTTACAAAAACGCCGGGTTATTTTCCCGGCAATCGAGTCCGCAAACAAAGATGGGCGAAAAAATGACCGAGAATATCGTTGGGCGTTCATCAATTTCCCGGGAAAACAGAAACTTTGCAAAGTTTGACGGATTTTTTTCTCTCACTTTATTCAAGTACCTTGAGTACTTGGATTGAAATTACAAGGTAATAAGTGTCAAGACTTTTTTTTTTAACTTTTCGAGTTATCTATTGTACTTCCGGGACAACAATATCGACTTCGAAGGTACGATTTTTGTTGAAAGTTGGTCATCATTCGTCCCATCGGGGTCGGGTTTGAACGATGATGGACGATCTCGCTCTCGAATTATAAGCGATGATTGATGGCCAAATTAAAGGGTCATTATATCGCGCGCCCGTCAAATAAAACGCGAATTTCTTGAGGTAACTCTCGGGTCAGCGGCGTACCAAAGTAGCAAGGGGTTACTCATTCCCTCTCCGTCAACACGACCACTCTACGATATGCAAACTTTTCAGATTTTTCTCTTATTAATGTCGCGGAGCCGAAAAAAATTTTTAGATTTTTTTTAGTACAAAATAATAGAATTTACTTGAGCGTGAGGCTGGGTTTGTTCAAGTATTTCGTAATCAAGATAATCAAAAAAAATTTTTTGGCTCCGAGACAATTTAAGAAAAAATGTTAAAATTTCGCATGCAACAAACAACTGTCGTTCTGCTATTGATCACTGAGAGTTCCAATTCCGGTAAACTGAAATTTCTTCTCAAAGTACATCTACTTTTTCTGCGAAGATGAAATGAATGATGACGAATCGACATTCAAGTCGTCAAATTATTGTGCAAAGTCAAAATACAAGTGCAAATGATGAAAAGTTGAAATAAAAAAATTGTTTCATTCAATACTTTTCACCGAAAAATTTGTGGTTGCATGAGGTCAAATTGAAAAATTGAAAAATTTGGAAACGTCAAAGTTAGGAAAATTTGAAGTTTTCAGTCATGACATCTCGAAATCACCAGATCTTTAAAATGCTGAACAATCTCTTTACTTCGCGTGACTTGGACAATCAAGTAAAAACACAGGCGTAAAGAAGTGATATTTCATTATTCCGAGAAAAAAGATAGCGAATCATATAAATCTATTAACAAAATTTGACATCGCTGGTGTCCCGACAATTCAATGACATTAACGAATCCGGTTGGAAAAAAAGTTTTTCAACGTCTGTAGTTGCCAATGTGAACATTGCAAGACGGGCAAGCGTGTTCCACGTTATAGCACTCATCCATGACGCAAGGGATCCAGCTGAAGAGGCAGCAACTAGAATATAAAAAATTATTGGGTTACATAAAAATGCAAAATGGATAAGAGAATTGAATATTGTCATATTTTAATAGCTTGATTGAATCAGTCGTGTAACTTACCCCACCAAGCACAGAATTACAATAGACACCCAGCCTGTGTTACTCATTTCGCGAGTCGTTGCAGTGCTTATTAAAGCATGGCAATTAGGGCACGTCGTGCGAACGGGGGTAGGTCCTACCGCGGGTGCAGATACAGTATGGATAGTGACCGATGGTTGGGGATGTGAGAATGCAAAAAAAATAAAAAAAAAAAAAAAAAGAAAAAAATGATTAGAAAATATTTAGGGACGTTTTGGAGAAATATGATGTAATTTTATACATGAATCTAACATAATTTAATGCGAATATTTTGGAATATTAGTTATTTTTCAATAATGTTGAAATTATGAAATGTCAGCGTGTTTTCGATGATGTTATTAAGCTTTCTAAAATTTGTAAGTATTCGCAGGTACTCTCCTATGGAAATTTGTACTTCTTCGAATGTTCAAAAATTTTTAGTGTTAACCAGAACTTGATGAAGATTCAAGTCTTTTTTTTAGGCTTTCCGCAATGTTCAAGAATTCAGAACAATGCAAGAATTATTCAGTCAATTTTCCAGAACTTCCACAAGTTATGAAGGTTTGAAAAACATATTCAGGAAAATCCAATAGAATTGTTTTGTTCATGGGATTTGTTGGGGATTTTTCATAGATCCTATTTTTTTAAACTTCAAACGATTTTTCCAAGTATGATAAAATAATTCCAAAAGGTTTTTGCGAAATCCTTCAGGATGTTTCACAATGTTTGATACGTTTTTTTTTAACAATCTCCTAGCTTAATATTCATTGCTCGAATCACCAGGAATATTAAAAAGTATTCTAAAATTTGAAAAATATCCAGATTTTTCGTAAATTTTGAAAAATAATCAACATCTTTATTGTATTTTCCGAAATTGACAACAGTATTAGTAAATAACAGTTTTCAAATGAGAAGTTAATTACAACTCCAAAATTAAATAAATTATGAGGCATTTTGAAATGATTTCTTTTATAACAATCGCGAAAGATACGATGTAGGTTGTTTGTAACATGCTCAGAATTATTATAAACTTTCGTAAACAAGCTCAAAAACTGATGAAGTGAAATAGCTCTCCAAAATAAGGCTACGAAATATAAAGCAATATAAAGTATGAAAAATGTTTACCGTATTGTGGATAAGGGGGCGCTGGTTGGTTGTAGTAAACGTATTGTTGTCCAGCCATGACTTTTTCAAAAATTGATCTTCGACTGAAACAGTAAACAAAGAAACCAATGACAAACAAATTTTCGGAAAGAAATCGTCATAATGACAAGAGCAATTAGGGCATACGAAATAATTGTTCAATTAACCGGACACATGTCAACTCCATTATTTCTGGTACAATGCAGTTGACAAAAAAACTCGACTCATTAATTTCCTTGTCAAGTTGATGAGACTACTATAAAAATTGTCCGATAATGCGCTGAAGTTTTAAGAACAATAAATTGATAAAATACGCTGTGATATATCGTATTGTAATATTACAGAGAAGAGTAAAAACTGAGCAACAAATCATATTCTCAAATAAATGATCATGGTTATTAATTATTTTACCAATTAAAATGATGAAATAATAAAAATTCGATTTTAAAAACAGGCATCATTCGAAGCATCAAAATCTGTTTTCTAAAAATATTCAATATCTTTGCTCAATTTTATTTGTACGAACTGGTACACAAAAATGTCGTTTTCCAGGTATTGAAAGGGAATTGAAATCACAGTTTTCATGCTTTGGGTGTGCAAAATGTACGAAAAAGAGGGCAAATGTTGTTTTTCAATACACACTTGCTCTCGACGAAAACAAGAAATACTTCTCAAATGAAGCACTTTGTCGTTATTAAAAATAAAGCAGGCAAGATCGATCTGGAGATAAAATCCTTACATTATGGCGTATATCACAAAATGTCTGCTAGCTTTGCAAAGAGCCAGGCAAGCTTTCGAACACTCTTCACTCGGGATGAAACTTTAACCACGCGGTTATTCACAATGACAATAAGCAATGACGCCCAATACTTGACACCACGGAGGTTCTTGGACGACTCTTGATATTCAATGCATCATTTACCGATAAAATGGCGTCAGTGATTACTCATTATTTTTTATGTGTACTACTTGAAAATTCCGAAGGCAAGATAAGGTTCAAAATTCATTTATCTGGTGTTTTCGTTCTATATCTTTATCGTGACCGAATTCAGAAATTGAATTTATTCATGAAAACTTGATCAGATATCAGAAAATTCGAACAAATTTCGAATACTCTTCAGTTTTACGAAGGTTTTTCGATATCATCGAGAATCGTTGAATATTTTTGTAATTGAAATTTTTGCTCTACTAAATAACTGGTGGAAATTTTCCAATTTGATGATTTTCAAGTTATTGTGTATTTTTCGTCATTCACATCTTTTTGTTTTTTACGACGTTGTTTTCGAAGTCTCAACCATTTATAACTTAATTAATGTTAAGTCATTAATGACTTAATGATTTAACTTATTAATACAATTGTTTCGTTAAGCGATTATATTTTGTAAACACTTTGTTCTTTCAAAAACAGTTTCATTTTCGATTTAGATACGAACAAACAATAAATAAATTGTAGGATGAAAAATAAATGTTTGAACAGCTTATTATATTTTCATTTGTTTAGTAAAGAATCGTGATAAATTTAATATTATCGCCGAAGGAATTTAACTAAATCTTCCTGTAAACTTCCTCGCTCGATTTTTCGTACTCGAATAATAAAGACTTTTTTCAATTTTATGATTCAATTGATATTTTTGAATTTTCCCACTCAATTTTTGGCAATTCAATATTTTTTGCGAGAAACATTTGTTCAAATTTGTTTTACTGTTTGGGGGCAAGCAGTGTCACTTTCACTCCACACTTGTCACACCTGGAAGACGAAGTAATGAAAACGAAACGAAAAAATGAAAAAAGTAAAAAAAAATTAGTCACGGTTCGTACAGTAGAAGGCAAATATGTGTTGAAATATGTTGACACGTCCGACACGTCGAATGTTTTGGGCTAGACACCACTACATATCATAGACACGTCGAATGTTTATGACGACCGGCGCATTAAGTTTGTTATTGGTTAATTCCGCTAGCTCATTGTATCGTTGAGGGCCACATATAAATTGGCCAAATTGATATGATTTTATAAATAAACATGTCGGACTACGTTTGAAATTGACTCAAATAATAATACGATGTTTCCTGACTGTAGCACACGATGCAGGTGCACACGAAAACTCATTTTCTCTCAAACAATTCAAAAAAGTTTCTTATATTCTCCAGCTTTCTGGAGGTTATTCGATATTTTTGAATTTTTTGGATATCTTCTAAAATTGTTTGCTGTACCCAACATCTTATCAAAATTTTTCAAGTTGATTAAAGTCAGCAATGTTTTGAAGTATTGCAAAAAAAATTCCGAACGACTCACTCGAAATATAAATGATCTCGTGGAACTTGAAGAATTTGAAAGCATACAAGTGCCTCCGGATTTTGATGAAGACATTTTTGGATATGCGAGAATCCGAAGTCTTGCCCCTTTGGAAAATTTTCTTATTACGTGCTCATTTTGCTACGTGCTCATTCGGCAAGATTCAGAAATTCAGTAAAAAAAGAGATATTGAGGATATAGGAGATAAATTTTTTTTTTATAGAGTAAATGAAAAATTCTACAACTCCGTGAAGATATACATCATAGTATGGTGTAGTAAAAATTCCATCGAACAGAAAAAATCGGTGAAACAATTTTTCATCGGAAAAACGATGTCTTCAACGTCTGTAGCTTCCTAAATGGCAGATACGACAAGGGAAAAATGTATCGTGCAATTCGCGACACCGCGAAACATTTCGGACGACTCACGCAGCTTTTTCACGTCGCTGCTAAATGGAGTCTGAATAAAATTTTTGTTCAATTCAATATATCCTTTTGATAGAATACGGAAAAATATTCGACACGTATTTTCTTCTTCTTCCGATTAATCGAAAATTTAAGGAGATACAGAGGCTCAAAAAACGCTGCTACGTCACCAGCCTGGTCGAAAGCTCCTTGATAGACACAGGCTTGTGACGTCACAGCGTTTTTTCTTCATTTTCCGATACATTGAAAAAAGATATGTCGATTATTTTTCCGAATTAAATCAAATGCGCATAATAAATTGAAAAAAATTTTTTCATGCAAAGACTCCATTGTATTAATAATGACGCTTTGAAAATAGTTTCAATCAGGACAGTTAAACAATACAACATGTCGAGCTACATTTAAAATTCACTTGAATAACATTTTGTCGTTTTTCGATCGTAGCAGGAAATGAAAGTGTTCCTATTAGATTTCCCAGTTATTATTTCAAGCAAAAAATTCCCGATCATGCAATATTTCCCATCAATTCCCAATAGTTTAATTGGCACATAAAAAATTAACTACTTCATTATCATGCGACCCACTGTATTGATGAAAAATTCTACTTCGTAAATGTTGTCGTCTTTTCCTCTATACGTACCTCCTTTAGAAACTTTAAAAGTTCAGAGAAAAATTGCGTTATTCATTAATCGTAAATATGAGCTTCAAAGCTCGCGATCGGATACGCAACACGGAATTTCCTCCCCCTAAGTTGCAAGCCTTGATATTGGATTCGCGAAAATTGCCGTGAATAATCAAGTGGAAGAATGTTTGCGGACAAAGAAATATTGTGCGCGGAGAAGGGATCGAGTCGAGGTAATAACGCGCCCCGAATTTTGAATGCTGTTTTCCCTCCCTTTGCCTTGTATATATCGATTCCCAATAAGCCCGCGAGTTCGTAAGAGGAGAATGCGTCAACTGACCCACTGGCCATTATTGACCTACAGCCCTAATGGAGTGCGTTCCTTGGGATAGGTCAGTTTTATTCTGCTGAGGAATTATTTCCCGTTGCGAAGGAAATGTTGAGCTTGTTATACTTCGATTTCGCCCCTGGAAAGTTTATCTTTGACACTGTACCTTAGATCTAATTTGTCAGATGTTACAATTAAACAGTAGTTTTTTACTAATTCATTCGGCGAAAATCTGTGTACCATGTATTACTAGAAAATTACTCATCTTAATAGTCAAATCAGCTTGCCCTTTCGAACAGTGAAAGTCTACCGATTTATTAGTTGTTATGATTTTACGCGGATAGTTAAAAATCACCAGTCATTCAGTGGATTTTCTACTACTCAGGTAGTAAAAAATAACCAATACCAATTGGTATTTTTTTCAACTCTTCGGTAGTGTACTTTAAACTACAGTTGTAGTAAGCTGAATGATAAGAGATGGGCCACTAATAAACAGTCGAAATATCTGAATATTTGGAACGGTACAAACGTTTACTATTTAAATAGTCGAATTTTTACGGATCCGCAAAGTCATTGAATACTTTTGATTTTTAATTGTTCGATCCCTCATACAATAACCATTGAAATTTTCGTGAATATAACTTACTAATTGGAAATATGTCCACTTGATTGCTGCAAAACCTGAAGCATTCACTAGTTCGATTTTCGCATGACAGAATACGCAGAGAGGTGAATCAAAAGATTGAAACAAAATGGACGATTAAAAAGCAATTCATAGAAACCTGAAAAGCTTTTCAATTTGTAAAGAGCATAATATTTTGTTAATCAATATCGCTATGCATGTGAAAACAAGATGAAAATGTTACATAAATCCTGTCACGTTTTATAAAATGTGATATAAAAACAAGTGGCTTTCGATGCTGGTATAGTTGGAACTTGTACGTGCGAGTATTTTTCAGTTTCAATTGGTACGGACTTTATTCTGTGCACTCTATCTAACTATGGTAGATTTAGTTTGAATCATTTTATTTGGATGAAAATGAGAAAATTGTATTATCATAAAAGTTGAAAATCTTTGAAATCTTTTATTCGTGTATCGTAGTACACGAATAAATTTATTACGAAATGACGAAATGAAAATCCGATAAACTTTGTGGAGGGCTGAAATTAGTTTTTACATTTTAATTAAATTGATCAAAACTGAAATGTGTAGTATTTTTTGCTAGGCTGGAAATGTCTGAAATGTTATAATTTGGATTCAGCCATTTTTAAACGTAAAAGTTCAAGTTTTCATTCTTAGATTCGTTTTTCATAATTTTTGCGTACTGAAGGTGTGGCCCTAGTGTTTTTGGTTTTTATAAATCTTTTATAAAGATGACACATTTTTTATAAAATTTGATTTTATTATCAATAGATTTCATGAAACTTGCATAAAATGTGCAATTTTCATGAAACATATGTTTTAATCCGAAATTTATGAAAAAATATATTCTTATATAGTTTTTATAAAATCCCTTCAGAAAAATCGCGAATTTCATAAAAATTTGATAAAAGTTTTATAGAATCGACCTTATGAAATGTTCATTTTTGAATAAAAATTACTCAATAATTTTATGAGATTTTTATAAAAACTAGAATCACTAGGGGGTAGTGAATCGAAAGCAAAAAATGTATGTTTAATGATATTTGTTTGTATTATGCGGAGTACGTAAATTATGCGGCAAAATTGACTACATTTTATCGAAAGAAGTACGTATATTTGATAAAATTCCTAAAAAATTGAGTCAACTCGACTAACGCTATGATTGTCAAATACATTCAATTGAGGAAGAACAACTATACATTCAATTTCGAAGCAAATATTTCATGTAGTAGTTTCGACCACTGTGCAGCGCGCTGTCAGGTTACTAAATTGAAATTGTAGTGAAGTCGACTGCATCGGTATTTAGTTGATACGAGTCGTTTTCAAACGACTGTCTTCTCAGTGCACATTTGCAGCCCTCCTTAGCGCAGTGCCCGGCGAGGGCCGTATCGTAATCGTCTTTGCGCGCGTATCAAGCTGCAGTATCAACAAGTCAAGAAAGCTAGCGGTCAGGGGTTGCAGACTCGGCTCGGGCCTGCGCCCCGGGTTCGCGCTATCGCCGTTTCGCTCGGGCGACACCCTCGTAAAGCAGGATCGCAACAACGAGAGGCTGGGGCTCGCTTAGCGAGAGCCTCGGATATGCTTGGATATACTATACGACCGGCTAACCCACCTTCTTTTCCCATTCCAGTTTCTCTTATTTTATCGCCTCTTCCGGCTTTTCATCCCTCTCTCGCTGGCGCCCTTCCCGGCCGGCTCCTTATTCTTCCTCTCTCTCTCTCTCTCTCTCTCTCTCTCTCGTTTTTCCGAGCCACGTTACGTACTCGCGAGCGCACGGAAAAGCGACAAAAGCGCCAGTCGCTCGGCGCTCCTCGGTCTCGGCGGAGCACGACGCAAGCTCTCCCTGATCGGAGTGATTTTCCCCGTGGTCGAAAAGTACAATGTCCCGCGAACGTTTTCCAACTGGTTTTCACGGCACATTCGGGGTGTCTTGGTGCGAGAGTGCTTTCGGGCAGCGTCGCTTTTCGGCAAATGCTCGGCTCGTTCGGAGAGATCGGGGATGAAGAAATAAAATTCGCGATCGATCGCTCGATAAGAATTTCATTACGGGTGGACAGTGACATGGCGAAAATCGCGGATTCCGTCCTCGGCACCTTGACAGGACCGATGCAGGATCGATCCCTTCTTCGATGGCGCATTAATTAATCGAACGCCTCGAGACGCTGGATTGCTTAGCGGTATGTACCTTTTTTACCGGCCTTCTTAATTGCTAGAGCGGCGATTCATAAACGTCTTCACTTGATTTTGATCTTGTTGGGCTTTTTCCTCGCCGCAGTGCTTCTGGGGCTGAAAGCCACCTGCTTTTAGGCAGAATGAGTTGCTCTTAGTTTCTTTTAATTTGTGTGAAAATGGTGGGCGACTTGCTGATGTTCGGCAAAGTGTCTTAATTTGTACATTTTTGCGATAGTTGTCAAAATCCTGTTACGGAAATGTCTTGTACCGTTGACTGGTTATTTCCATGAAAATTCATGAAAGTATAGTAAAACTTTGCGCAGTGAATGCGAAAATCGCAATAGAGAAAATAATATCTCAACTCCAACAAAATAATATGAATTTCGATTCAAGATGAATTTTTGCGTTATAAAACTCGAAATAGCAGAGTCGTCGAAGAATTCCCGAAAACTCCTGAAAACCTCCAAAGTTGGAGAAAAGGCGCTTTTTTCACCCCACTGTTTCTTGTGTTGTGGGCTGGGTGATAAAAATATTAGGGTTCTTGCGCGCGATTCTCGCATGGACTTTAGAGGCGACGAGTGCTTTTATTTTTGGGCGGGCAAAAACGGAAGTTTACAAGAGCGTTGTTATATTTAATTGACTTTTTAACGTTTTCTTGTGGGTGATGGAGATCGAGCATCTCTCCCGATGAGTTTTTCGATAGCTAAACAGTTCGTCAGTTTTGAAGCTTGACTTATGAACTCTGGAATTTCTCGCGTAAAATACACGGAGAGGGGGAAATTAATGAATTTATATTTCTGTGACTGGCCGGGTTTTTACGATGCTTCTGTTTTTCTTTTAGTTGGAAAATTATTTTTGCTTTCGTCTGCATGAAAAACAGAGTGGTAACCAGAAATTTTTCTAGACGGGTTTTAATCACTATAAAGCGTAATTAAATTATGAAATTGATTAATAATTAATTGATCATTAATTATGAAATTATGCATGCGTGTATATTTTTCTGAATTTAGAGCAGAATGCGAGCAGCGTTGAAAATTACGAAAAAAGCAAATGTTGTCCAAAGCTTAGAAAAATTTTCCCCGTATTGAGGAGATGTAAGCGTTATAAATTTGTCAACTGGTTCAGTTTTTTTCGGTAGATAGATAATATTCGAAAGTTTGTCTTAATGTCAAGAAATATTTCGGAAAATTAATCTCCAGTCGAAGCAATGAAAATATTACCTAATAGCCGATTCATTTACGTGTGAAAAAAGACCGAGTATTGGAGCGAGTTTTCGTGGCAAGTTTTGTTTAAATGCGTAACCAAGTACAGCGTATTGTTTTGGTCGAATTTCCAAGAGTTAAAATACGACTGTTTTCGAGTTTCTTGCGAAATACTGGATAACATCAAAAGATCTGGCGAATGAGAAATCCCTGAATTTTTTCGTTAAGGCACACTGTGCATGTTTTCACAGCACGTTTTCACAGAAACGTAATCTAATTATAAAGTTGTGTTTGATTTGAAAAGCTTGTCGGCTCTCGAGAATATGTAGCAGTATCGTTAAATAATTTCAGAGCCAGTTAATCATAATATGTCGGAATACTAACAACGTGAACAAATTTCACGTTAATACAATCCAACTAAAAGTAAATTCGAGTATGGCGGCGTTCTCATTTCTCATGAAATAAAATTCTCTCGTTTAATTAATTTAAATCTTCAATGAATCGGTTATATTTTTGTTTGTTCAAAAGTAGGGTCAGCAAATTCGTAATCTTATTAGTGCAACTTTGAAATTCTCACATTTCGACATTGCGAAAATTTTAATTTTTCCTTTTATATTTTTTTTGAACTAAGGCTGATAAATTTCGGAATGTATCTTGAGATCCTGAATGTTGCATTTTCAAGTATTGAGACTGTGATATTTTCCATAGTAATACGAGTTTCCGAAATTGAATTTTCATACTTAAAATTTAACTAAAAGTTTGCATTCACAGAACCTTAGATTTCTGAAACTCCAGAATTCTTGTGAATTTTCAAACCCGAATTCATATTTTCGACAACGCGAATTCAAAATCGTCCAAGTTGTCAGATATTCTGCAGCTGAAATTTCAGCTGAGAAAATTTGATTAATAATCTTTTTTTTTTAATATCGAATGTCCATCATTTCATGTTCAAAATAAAGGAATATTGGACTCTGTTTTAACTGTTCAAAAGTACAAATTTGAAAATTTTTTGGCGGAATTTCGGTTCAGAAAATCAAAACTTGGCACATTTGATGACTTACACTTCAATTCCTCATGTTTGCAAGATTCCAAAAGTACATTTCATAATTTCAAAACCACGAAAAGCAGAAAAAGCAAGCTTCGTTCTCTAATTGAAAAGCAATCACATCAAATACACTTGCGTCTCATTTTCGCGCGAACTTTCCTGGAGTAACTATAAACTTCCGGTCGATAACTTTTTCGGACTTAAAAACTTGAGACATTTGAACGAACGCACAATAAGTTCGTTTCGATGGACAGTAATAAAAGTGTAATTGAATGAGATTTAATTGTATCGCGAAATCACAGTTCCTTAACGATGGAAAATTTCAACAGATTTGAGAGTTATTCCACGAAAGTTTTTTTATAGTCTCACATTTCGCGTATAATTATTCCCCAGCATCACAAGTTGGACAAAGTTGGACAAACTTTCGTCGAGGCTCGCCATATTTTTTACTCGAAAATATCGACAAAGTTTGGGGAATATTTTTTATACCTAAAAGTACAGAAATCCGGGTACAAAGTTTCTATGACCAGGTGAACTTCATGATGGGATTCAATTACATGTTTTTTAGCTCAGGGAGGGATTTTCGTGAAATATTATTACACATTTTTCTCGGGGAAACTACTACCCCGTAAAAAGTGCGGATATTAGTTATGATATGAAAAACATTTCTCTTCATGTTGTTAATTTTTTGTATGCCAAAAATGACGAAGAAAGTTGCGTATAGAATAATAAGTATCCTTGGGTCATCACGGTCATTAAAATTTCATATGTATTCGTAAATCGATCGAATTCATCCACGTTCGAAAAAATTCAAATTAAAAGTGAATTCGCATTAAAGTACTCGAATTGCTAACCGATTGGATCGTAATCGATGAGTAGATATTTTTTTATTCTCAGTGTTCTACCGTTAGTACTCCCCATTTTGTGTATTTCGGTATTAATTACTGTTGGTCGTATTCCCAAAAATGATTGATTCATTAAGAGATAACTTTTCCGAACTTCCGCGCGTTAAAAACATAATGGCCAAAGTGCGAATGAGCTGTGAAACGTGAAAATGCGCTTAAAGTATCATCATCGTCGATTCGAAAAGCGTGAAATTAATGATTCGAGTTCGTGCATGAACGAACCCGCAACTGCGGATTGATTTTCCCGATTGAAGCCCGAATAACGCGTTTGGATATTTTTCATAATTGCATCGTTCGATGACGAGCGGAAATATGAAAGAAATTTCCATTGGCCGATCAAAATACGACAGCGCGCAGTTTGAATCGTGCAATAATCGTGCTTTTGGCGGTTGGGTTTGTGGGTGCCACCTGCAGGCTCCGACTATTTGAATTGCTAAGTCGCCCGAGATGTTTATAACTAAGGCTTGATCGAATTGATTAGACGTTATCTGAGACGGAAGAATTTACTCAATTTTGTTTGTTCATTTGTTTAACTGAACTGCTGAATCAACAATAATTCAAGGTTTTCATGATTATTTTATGTAATATAATGTATAAGTCTTCCTTAGAGAAACTAAAAGAAGAAGAAAATTGTAAATCGACTGTCTTTAATATTCATGCTCGCTGTTATTATAAATTGTTCGAAAACAATCGTTCCATCATTCGAGAATTTAAGGCTTTTTCAATGGGATATATGTAACAACATTTTTAAATAATTTTGTTATGAATTTTTTAATAATGTTACAGTTTAACATGGGCAACTCAATCAATTTCGTCTTGTTCATTGTTAATTGGCTGAATAAATGAACGTAGTTCCTGTTGATATTTAGATTCCCGTTTCAATGTGCAACGCACTTGTGTATTGATCGTAAAAGGAGATGTTAATTTAAATTACCTATGGGTACATTATCGCGAATGGAGCAACCGTTAACATTATCGTAATCAATATGAAATATTTACCAATTCGATGCACAATGATCGGAGATGGAATAATTTCGACAACATTTTGCACAGCTTATCTTCCTTTTTTCACGAATATTATTCTGATGAAACGAAATTCGATGGTTTCCGTAAATTTTCGAATACTCGTGTTTATCGATTATTATTTAATTTACGGTTAAATGTTTCTCTTGATTAAATAAAAGACCGAAGAGGAAAATTCTTCAGTCTGAGCTCGAGAAGAGCTTAATCATTTTTCGAAAAGGTTCACCAATTTTTATTTAATAATAAAGATCCATGAAATGACTACCGAAATATTTAATTATTCGTTTTATTTTACATGACAATCAAATGACTCGAGTGCAAAATTACACGAAATTTGTGAAAGGTTAGAATAAGAACAAACATTTCCCTCGGAAAAAATTCCAATGTCTGCTCCGTACACACGGTTCACATAACTCGACAAAAAGCGAGTTTTTAATTAAGGTAAAAAGGACGAAACAAAATCAATCATCACTCGGGGCGTTTCATCTCATTTTCTGGGTCATCCTTTATCGCGCGTTCGGGATTCAAAGTCACTCCAACTGTTCAAGCGGAACTTACTTTGAACGGGTGCAATAGCTTGTACATCATTTTTGCGTGCAACGAATTGCCATCATTTGGTTATAAATGGCTGCGATTTTCAAAGCTTAGGAATTTTACAAATTCTATTTTTCGGTATTCGCTTCCGACAGTGTAATTTTCCGTTTTAACGTCGAAGCTCGTTTCAAAAAGAGATGAATTTCTTACATAAATAACTTTAATTTTTTTTCTCATTTTTCATTTCGGATTGGAATAAAATATTTCCTTTTCGTATTGAAGAATTCCAAACCTTGTCAAAGTATGATTAACATTTTTTACACGACATTGAAATATGAAACTGGGAGTATTTTTAGTGCAATAAAAACGTGCATTAAGAAATGGAGAATTCTTATTTTGTAGTTGTTGTCCACGTCGGAAACAATGAATGGAAAAATTTTCTTCGTTTTGTAAATAAATCGTCCACAAAAAAAAACGTAGCTGTATCGCGTAATTTCCAATCAGTGCTTTTTCGCTTCTGTCGAGGCTTTAATAGTACTAAAGTCTCTCAGAGTTAGTGCCTTGTCACTCGATTCGTTGCCGAGGATCGACGTTGTTTCATATGCGCTTGATTACAGCCATATTTTTCAAACAATTGTCCGCGTCGGCTGGTAACGAATCGGGTTAATGGCCCGATTTACGACGCCGCGATTTATCGTGGAATCAGTTCCCAGTTCCCCCCATGTCCAACAGAGACGAGGAAAATTTGGAAATCAGGGACAAGTCGTAAAATTGTAGCAAACTTCGAAACTCTGTGTTTTTCATGGATACGAATGTTTATTCCGTTTTTTATTGTTCAGAATCCTACATCCGGCAAGTTGCAAGTTCGAAGTGATAAAGTTTGTTAAATTCGTCGTTTCTCTTTTATTCTAGGGAACGAAAAACATTTGTGTAAACTTTGCTGAGTTTTATTTTTGGACGTGAGCGAAAATAATGAATAGGTTTTGGGTCTTTTTTATTGAGTTTTGAAAAGTGTATATAGCTAGTAATACTATAAATGTTTCCAATGTTTTTACAATTCTCTAAATAGTTCTTTATTATCTCGTTTTACGAAACCTACATTCGTTAGTACATTATTATTATTTTTCTCACACTAGTTGCGAAATAGTTCGTTTACCCATTCAACTATACACAGAAATAAACCTCGTCGATTTGGCACTTGTCATTTTTCAAATTTTCACTTTCTATTCCTCAGTGGTTTTCTCATCTCAGTTTATTCATAACCATAGATGAAACTGAAAATCTGGAATAATCACTTTCGACAAAAATTGCTCTTGAAAGAATCACACCTCTTCTGATTGGAAAAACCTTATAGATGAGAGTTTTGGTCAGTCATCACATCAAATCCCCTATATGCAGTAATTATTAAAGACCGCGTTCCGTTACAGGCGTCGTCGTATCTTCGCCCGTAAATTATTAGCGAAATAAAGCTCTCCACTTTTCTGAAGCGCAGCATTTGTTCTTTGTCCTTTTCGCAGTTTCGCGGGGTGTGATTTATTCACGGAATTTCTCTTGAGCAACTTTTCCACCCTTCGTGCTGATCCGCGCGCGCGCTAAGTGCTGAAAGAGCGCGGGTGTTAATTTTTTAAATCCAACCTCTCGGATCCTCGTGGTTTTCCGCGCTTTTCCGAATTACTTATGCTTTTTGTGTGGGGATTAGATTGTTTGTAATGATTTACTCGCGATGTGGCAAATCCCACCTTTGAGTAAGCAAAATTCTCTCACGGGATGAGAGTTTCGCGATAAATTGCGGAGATGATAATGCTCGGAAAATTACGTATTTCAGTGAATAATGGAGGTATCTTACGCGAGGCAGCTGCCATTTTTTAAACTCTCGACTAATTGAGCGCGTTTGATTAAATCATTAGTGCATCACTTTGGCAAATCTGTTCTCTAAGTGAGATTGAGATTGAGGCTTTTAAAATCACATTTTCGACCGAATCTGAGAATAAATACTTGAAGGATCTGGTTATAAAATATCTCATCAAATTTGACACACGAAATATTTTTGGAATTGATGTAAAATTTTCTCTTGCATTTTTGACGATTAGCGAATAAGTATTTCACGCATTATATACGATATGAGTTAATTTTTCATTGTACGATAAAACAAGGTTACTGTAATATGAACAAATTTTCCTTTCAATAATCGAGTAACAATATTTGTATTGTTTTCATCATTAAAGTAATAAATTTGCAGTATCAGGAATATACAATTTCTGATATGATGGAAATTTGCATAATGAAATTTATACATGTTCGAAATTCGTAAATGATGCTACACACTGGAACTGACAAATTTTGGTATTCAAAATTTCAAACGTTACGATACATAATTTTTATTCGTTGAAAGCTCCAATTTTTTAGTTTAGAAGCTTCCGATTTGAATATTCATATTACACAATTCATTCAATTTAGAATGCAACATTTTCAGATTTTTGAATGTCTAATTTTACAATATCGGAGTTGTTAGATTGTCGAAATTTACGGCCTTGAATTTTTTCCAGGCTTCAAAAAGAATCATCATCAAAAAGAAAGACATTTCATGAGCATTTGTTCCTCTCGTAAAGGGGATAATTTGTCTCCATTATCCTTAATTTCCACTATGTGAAATTCTTTTCATCCAATTTTGGAAACAATATTTCCAAAATTCTTCCGGAAAAGCTTTTAGCGAGCATTTGAAGTACCAAAGTCGATGGTTTCGACGATCGTAACTTTCTCATTTTCAAGTTTAAACGCCCAACGTTCTAAGTCTAATCGAGTTTGTACCAAATTTAGTCTACTCACGGTAGTCGGGAAATGATCAAATGCCAAAATAGACAATTGCTCCAAAGTTGGTGCTGAAATTATCAAATTTCATCAATCTCGTCTAGGAAATATTTTGCAAAGTTTTGCATGCTTCCACATAGGTATGCACATCAATGTTGATAGAATTTCATAACCTCACAATAAGGAATTGAAGTCGCCTCCATGTTGAAATTTAGCCGTCAAATAGAACAAAACAAAACAAAAGGTACATTCTCGAATTGTCTTTCATCTTAAATATTACTTCTTATTCAGTAATCGAAATGCATACCGAGTTTCGAAGGCTTTGGAAGCATGAAATAACTTGGCTAAAAGTTTTAAGTATAACAAATCGTATTTTCCATTGTAATATTTAGAAGGGAGTTTGGGAAGCTTCTAGGTTAATTCGCGCTCATTCAGGAAAGTTCGAGTTATTTATCGCTAATGAAATTTCCTCTTCAGAGGTAGTTATTTTTAGACGACACTCAAATAGTGATTGAGTGAATTTTGCATCAATGTACTTGATTGTACAAGTAGGAAAATTTTCTGTTATTTATATACTCAGATTTTCAAAATTTCAATCCGCAATATTCGGAATAATACCCAATTCGACATCGAAAACAATCAAAAATAGCGTGAACGAAAATATAAAAAAATCCACGCTATTCAGTCTACTCGCATTTTTTTTTTTCATTTTCTGGAAATTCAGCATATTATTTCATAAACGAATTATTTTTAGTTGCATTGGATGAAACGTATTATTACCGTGTTTTCGTTGGAGAGAAACAATGCACTCACATCAAATAATGTGAATTTATACTCGAACTCGTGTATTGTACGTGTTAAATTACATCTCACCTTGTTTTGAATCCGACTGGCGAATTTGATATTATGTAAATCGAAATGGAATAATTGAACCAGAGTAAAATAACGTTTGGAGTGATTAGTTATTCTCATTAATGTTTTGCATTATAATTTACGTGTTGAAAATGTATTGGGCGGTTGTATATGAACATTTGTTCGAAAGGAATTTTGTTTAGTTGAAATCTGATGATAGCCATTTTCGTGGATAACACCTATTTGTATCTTATTAATGATGGATTACTCATTTGGAATGCAATGAGAAAATCGAACTTTCAGGTAGTTTTGGATGCTACTTTTCGATCATTTTGAATTGTATCATTTTCCCGTGGCAATTTTTCTGGATTGAAGCTTTTGGACTTCTCGGCCATTTTCCCAATTTCATTTCGTTATCTATAGATTTTCAGTGACGAAAATTTGAAAAAAAAAAAAAAAAATGTGCCTCCGATCCAAATAAACCACCACTTCCAACCTGACAGAGAGGCGGCTTCGTCCAAAATTCTCCTTGATAGGAGGTTTTTTTTAAATTTCTCTGATAGATTCGTCTACTCTGTACGAAAAAAATCAATCGTCCAAGTCGGAGATAGGCGTGGCATCGAAAAATATGATTCTGTATTTAAAGTTGGTGTAATCGTTCGAGTAATGAGAGAAATACAGCAACAGTTGGTGGTATGAAATGACAGTATTTTGGAAGATTTCGTACTCTTTATGAATCTTGAATGATTGCGATTTTCCTCATTGAAACTATGATACGCCGGAAAAAAGTGAATTGATTGAAAAAATCCAAGCTTTTTTCCGGAGTAAAAATTGTGCATCCACTATTTCAAAAGAGCCTTCACTTAAGTTGCTCGCGTTATTCTTTTTCGCATCTTCTCCATTTCATTCTAATGAGAATCAAGCGCAAAATCTTGGAGTCGCGCGCGAGTGATACTTTGCCACGAGTCACTTTCCTCGGAGCAATCGTCGCCCGAGCTGCGAAGCAGCCCCATAGCGCGCTTGCCATTTATATCCGACGTTGTTTTGCTCTCTCACTGCTTCGCAATCTAATGCCTCTATTCGTTAACTCGGCGCAGCCCCGTCGATTCATACAATTTGGTAACACGCCGGAAACCCCCCGCGTTCAAAGACGACAACTTTATTAAGAGATCGAGGATGAATCAGTTTTCCACGGGGATCACAGAAGTGATGATTTGTCTCTCGAAATGTGGGACAAATGTGGATTCCACTGATTTTCAGTAGCTTATCGATTCCAGAATTGAGGGTTTAGTTATTAGGAGTCAGTTGCATTTCATGGAAAATATCATTGGACAAGAAGTACTTTTCAGAATCAGTGGATTACTCTTTTCTAAACAGTTATATTTACTGTGTCGAACTGTGAATATTAATTTGAGTAGTTTTTGATATTCCGCGACTAATATATTTTTGTAGGTAGTCTGCATTTCTGATTGGAACAGTTGAGTCTCGAACCTGAGAAATTTCTTTTAATTTCTTATGAGCTCCAATTTTCCGGGAAGACGAATGGGAAAATTTACAAAAAGTATTGTCTTTAATAACTAAGAAATATTTGCAGGCTCGTGTTTTTATCACTATTGGCGACTTTCGAAATTACAAAAAAAATAATGGAGACTTTCGAAATAAAATAAACTTTTTCCTGAATTTTTGGTTTCGAAATGACCGAAAAAAGTTTATTTTGCCCTCAGTCTTCAATTTGAGAAAGATTTAAAAAGTGTTTCAAGCCCGGAGTTAACAACGGTGTTGAATAATTTTGGAGATTTAAACGATTTTTCTTATTGCTCTAAGCAATGGCTTGGAGCTGAGACGTCAAACCCATTTATTAATTTTCTCGCATAGACCCCGAAAAGACTTATTGATTTTCGAGTCCCTCAAAACAAGTTCCAAGGGTTGCATCAACACGATTTCCATATTATGTATATTTCTTCACGCAACTGAAGCGAACTTCAGAACTTGGAAGCCTAAAATTCACTGTCCAACTCTTGGATTCTGTAATCATGAGATGCAAAGTTTCAAAACTCGGAGTTTCGAAATTTGTACTTGACATTCGTAAATTTAAAAATTTCAACCCAGAAATTGAAAAACTCGTGTGTTCAGCTTCAGGACTTGGAAACATCCCAAATTCAATGCATTAGGCATTTCCAAACGTCGTCTATTATTGCCCAGAAATCCACTCATTTCTTCAACTCAACATTCCAGCTTTACAAATGGGAAAATCCAAAATATTTACGATGGAAAACGAAAACAAACACTAATTTTTGCAACGCGGTTTTTTAACCGCTTAGAGACTGGCCCTCAAGAAAACTTTCGTTCAACCACCACTGCTTGGCAGAATAATCGAACGATTAATTATCTCGACCCTGAATAAAAACCACCTAATTTTCCATTTGCATCTTTTATTACCACAATACAAAGACGCGCAGGTGATATAATAATCCCGCCATGAAGCCAATTTAGCCGAGCTCGACCAAGTTGTGACGGCGCGAACAAAGATGGTTTCGAATCCAATTAAACGTGGTCCAAGCTCGCTGTCTTTAATTAGATGTTCGCGCATTGTTTACATGTCGTCGCGACGATTTTACGCGCAATGAAAATAGCCATTGTTGTTGGGAGAGTTACCCCGAGGCATCGGGAAAATTTTCTGCATTCCCAACTTCTCGTCAATATGCCTTCCCGACAAAGGCTCGACGGAACGTTACGTTGTTTGCCAGTTCCCCTGAGGTTCGGGGCTAACGAAGTTTGAGCGTGTAACGTGGTTTCAATCGTAGCTAAGTAAGGTTACGTAGCTAACGTCCAACTAAAGATACGTTGAGTGTCTTGGAAGTGTTGAGTCGAAATTCTCCATTGATTTCATCGGTGAATTCTGATCAAAGACAATACCCGAGACCGAAACTTGGGCGAAGGTGATACGTTATCAACGCTTAATCAGGCAGAAGGTGTCGGATTACAGACGAGTTTTCCGATTTCCGGAAATCAAATGCCTCTTCGGGTTTTGTTGGACTAGAATGTTGTGGTTGTTTGTTTTTTATCGGGGTCTGTTTGTTTTAAACTTGAAGATTTGACATTATGCGAGTTTCAGAATGTTGATTGAAAATGTTTAAAGTCTGAACATCAGAATCTTGAAAGTTAATCAAATGTTGAATCAGAATATTGCAATTTTGAGTATTCAACAATGGAAGTTTCGAAATTCCACGATTATTCTATGATTCGTAATTTCGAGAAAATCAGTTGGATGATCAGCATTTTCTCAGGCTCAAAATTTGCTTGGATTGTTTATATTTTTGATGGATCAAAAAATTAAAGTATCAGAAGAGTTAGTAAATATATATTTATAGACTTTGAACAATTTCGGTATCGAAAATTTTGATATTTCCAAAAAACAAATTATAGCATCATCTGAAGGTGTAAATTTGCAAGCAGCCGAAAACATTTTTATATATAAATGGAAAATCTCGAAATTAGAGAACCCAAATACATGAATGAGCAGATTTTCCTATTTAAAATTTCTCAATTGAAATCTGAAGATTGATAAATTTAAGCTGAATTAATACATTTGAAGTTGCTACAACTTGGAATTTTCAGATTTTTCTATTTTATCCATTTTTTTTTCAATTTATGAAATTTACTTACCTCAAGTTCTATCACGAAATAATATATTCAGAATATCAAAATTTCCTTATCCGAGAAAATTCGCAAATATGTTGGTTTTTGGGCTCATCGAAATTAAATTGCAAAACATGTTACATAACGTTGTATTTTCACATAAATAAATTCAAGAATTATATATTATTCTAAGATGTCTAATTTGTATTATGAAAAACACTGAAATTCAGTAAGCCTTCACATTGTAGCCAAGTAATCCTACACACACACATTCTGGCATTCTTTAAAAGGCCGTTACTGTACCTGAAATGTGACTTTATCTCGCTATAAAAGTTTCGTGGGGGCTGTATTATCGCGCGGTTTTGAGCCCAAGTGAAATATACTTATTGGAAAGCTGACTCGCGTTATATTTATGAGGACCGGCCCGTGTTTCGGTATCAAAATGTGAATCATAATTCACACTCGAGCGCGATGCCGGGTTTTGTAATTTTCCTTCGGCCCAAATAGAAATCCGATCGGCGCTCTTTATTCGCTCGGCTATTAAGTACCTGACAACAAGTGAGAACTCGACTTGTCGAAAAAAAAGAGACAATCCAATTCCTTTGTGGTATTCGTTTTTTAAATTAATCTCTGGGGAAAAGCTTTCTCGACAAAGAGCGCCGGACTCTACCCAGTTCGTGAATAACGAACGATGATATCTTTCCCGGGGCGATGTATATTATAGAGGTTCCTATCTCGAAAATTTCAGAAATGCACCGTCTGTAGATTTTGTGGAAGAGCTTTTGAAAACTTCCAAGGGGATTGAAAGCATTGCGCCTTTTTTTTACTTATAAATTCCTTGAATGAGGATTAAAATTGGACGGATAAGAAATTTGGAAACTGACGAGATCTGCACATTCATGTCTGGAAAATTTTTAAGTCATTTTCCTAAGGAAAAGACTGATTGAGTTGGTTATTCATTTTTTAAAGCAATGTTACTTCTGAGCTTTGTTGATTCGCGTAAGCCAGTGAGTAGTTAAGTAAACGCATAGTCAGACGCTCGAGTTTCATTTATGGATATGAGTGAATGTATCGCTAAAATTATTTCTCCAATGCCAAAAACAAAGTTTTAGTCTATTTTTGAACATACAAGAGTAGTTTTTTTGAGTCGAAGCAAACGAAAAAATATAGAAACAAGCGTGATGTAAAATTACAGAAAAATCAATCTTCAGAGCATATTTTTTTCGGACTTTTTATATTGAAGCCAAAATCTGTAGATGAAAAATTCACGATTGGAAACCTTAAATCAATGAGCATTCAAGAATGCAATTATTTATTGACAAGACCATGTAGAAGATGTAATCCTGAAATTCGATACATACGAATTTCATAGAAGCATCCAAATCCTGGACATCGATGAAGCGTCCACAATTCTCGTCCATTTCCCTGATTTCCCAGCATTTCCAAGTCGTACATATTTCATGTTACTTTACTTCATCCTTCCGTCCGTCGCGATGAGTGAGCGTGCCTCGCAAACATTCGCCACTCGCGCTGGGAATAAGATTAAGATTAATAAATTCTCCCGCAACTCGCGTCTCGCTGCCTCCTTCATTTCTCATGGAATTTTTTTTCCCCATTCTAAGCCGGTGTTTTATACTCTTGTTGTTTCCCCGTTTGCCGGCGTACGCGGGTCGTGTAAACGATTCGGGGAGATGTAACGAGCGGCTCGTACATAAATCGCGGGACCTAGAAACACGATGCTTTTACGGCGCGCTCGTCATTTGAAATATTAAGGACGATCCAAGCAGATACAACGCGAGCTCGCGAGACGCGGATTTTCACGTGTTGATTCAGTGCCGCACTATTCCGATCGCGCATTCGAAAGGGAGGGAAAATAAGGCATTTTCCGGGTATCGATTTCCCACGTGGGACTGTCCCACGCGGAAATCCCGTGGAAAAGCGTCGCTATCTTCGACGGGGTATCAACGAAACAACGAGATTCAGTCGAACGTAAAGCTCGTCAGAGCTCGGTCGATTTACCGGGAATTTTTATGCGGGAGCAGCGTCGCGTTTTCCTCGGGAGCGTTCGCTTTGAAATATGCGGCAGCGTTGGCAGAAAATTTCATGAAATTTTTGTTGCTTGGATGAAGGATAGGGCGTTTTTTCAAGTAGCACATTTTTCCACGGTGGAGAACAAGAGCTTGATTTTGTGGAGGCTAGAGAGCGGAGGATTCGTTTGTCGAATATTAACGAGATTGAATGACATAATACATTAAGTGATGAATTTCGTTTGGATATTGTAATATGAATAATATACGTTCGGAGTTGTTCAAAATTCCCTACAATATTCACAGAAATTCAGAGATATTGGCAAATACTGCTCAGAATTCTCGATATTTTCGTATTTTCCGAACGTTTCGGAGAGTTTGGAAAAAATATGAGGAATTTTTCGTAGTATCCTAAATTTCAAACGTTTGGATTAATTTTGGATAATCTTCATCAGTCTCATAAATCCCCGAAAATGCGGAAAAAAGCTGGAAAAACGAACGCTTGCTTTAAACATTCATAAATTTTTGAAATATTTGCGAATGATATAAAACTGTATACAAATTTTCGGCAAAATTAAGAGGAATGATATTCAAAAAAATCGTAGTATATGTTTTTATCTGGCAATAAAAAAGTAGACACGAAAAATGATAAGTCACGTCATCATAATCTGACGATAAAAAAAAATACGAAAAATGAAAAAGAATCTCCAATTCACGAATTCTCTACAAGTCCCTGCTTTCATCTGCGAAGAAATTTGCGAAGGAGAATCCGATCGACGAAAATCACGTAAAATTAAAACCCCCGTTCAATATTCGAAGCGCGTTACAACGTCGAAATGAGAAATTCTGCGCAAAGAGAAAAATTCTCCACCCGTCGCAGATCGGGGTATTATCATACTGCCGAGGAATAAGAGACACGTTTTACCGTCATTTTTTTGTGAAAATACGCTTTCGGAAGAGCGTGTTTTTCCAGCGGAAATAATCGCCGGCCGCTACTTAATTGAATTCCATGCGAATCTCATGCAAAATTTTTGAGCGATCGCGGGAATTCCCGGGCTAATAATGCGATGTTCAGCGGGAATTCAAGTCAAATATTTGACGTAATAGCACAGCTTCCGGGGCACTTGATTTAATTAAAGCCAACGGAACATATAGATCCGGTATCTTATGGAGAATTCTTGTGGTCCCGGCGGGTTTTAAAACGCGAAAGCGAACCCGCGCGCGAATCCGTGCTTTGACAATCACGGAGTTATCGTAGCGAGACTTCCGGGAGTGAAAAAGCACTTGAAAGGATTGTATTTAAACGCCATAGTGCTCCAAGTGCGGATGGCCAAATTGCGTGATGTCCTTTGCACCATGGGCGCGGTGCACTCGCTGGAAAAGAAGATCGGGTTTTTAAAACTTTCAAGACTTCAAAATTCGCGAATCGTCAAGTATTAACTCATAAACCTAGAGGAGTCAAGTATTAAAAATTTGCAAATTACAAAAGTTGAAATAAACGACTATCCTCGACAACCAAAATTAAAATAGAAAGAGTAAAAATTCAAATATCAATGACGTGAATGGAAAATTACGACTTTGAAATCTGCAATAAATATTTTAACTTGCAAACTTCAGTTTTTTTAAGTAAATTTCGGAAGTAAAATAAAATTCTACAACAAGAAATGTCAGCAAATGGAGAAAATTAAAATTGATGATTCATGTACTTGTATCAGTCAATTCATCATCGATCAATGAATCAATTATGAATCGCATGATTAAAATACAAGCTCTTATTACGATCGGGCAATGGAAATACATATCCAGAATTGCGTGGAATTACCGTCTTATTTTCCAATTATTCATAACGTTAAATAGCTCTCTTTACGAAGGTTTCCATTTCCTCGCCACGTACACTTGTATCTTTCTCATTCGAAGCGTCTGTAAGATGGAAAAGTTTAGCGAGCAAAAAAGCTCGTTTTAATTATCCGTACCCTGCGTCGTGAATGACAGGGGAGCACTCGAGCAAAGTGCAAGATATCGCATTGTGCGAGGAATCTCATTAAGTTCGGAAAAGTCGGCAGAATTCGGTGTTATATATCGGTTTTCGAAGCCCTTGGGGAGAGATGCCTGACTAGAATATGAAACAATGAAAAACGCAACTTTTTTCTGTTCCAGGAAACCTCGGGGCTCGCTCCGTTGACTCGCGAAACCGACGACGACAGATCCGCGCGTCGATCCAACGTGCAAAGCGACGCGATGGCGAAGGAGCGAAGAAAATCGTTCACGGGTTCGAAGCAACGCACCCCGTGAAAATTCGTTGTAAGTACAGACGAGTCGAACGAATCTAAGCAAACTTGATTTATTTCCGAAGATTATTTTGGACTTCCCGTGTACAATTGACAATCGGCGATCGAAGTTCTTTTTGAGTCGTACTCCTGCGCCACCCTGTAGACGGTGGGAATGAAGGAGAAGGTAACTTTGTGATTTGCAGTAAAAGATGGAAGTCGGGCTGAATGGCGCGTACTCCGGTCTGATAAGCGGGAATTTGACGCGCCTCAGCGAATCGGCGAAAGGCAGAATAAACTGGCTGAACGAGTCCTCGGACCCGGCGGTCTCCGCGGCTTCGGAAAATTACACCGCCATCCCCGATCTCTTCCTTCTGGACGACTTGAACGAGTACTTGAGCAAGTGGAACTACAGCGCTCTCGCGAATTGGACGTCGTATTACGACAGCCAGAATTTCAGCGTCAACGCGAGTTGCGCGCCCATCAACGGGAGCACCAGGATCGGTGGCTGCCCCGGCGGCGGCGGCGGCGGCGAAAACCCCGCGAAAGAGAACAATTGGTGGGCTTTGATACTCATCATCGTGCCGTGTTTGACCTTGTTCGGTGAGTACACAGAATTTTTCACTGGATCTCAAGTCATAAAATTCAAAACGTTCGGAAGAGAGTTGGTAGTCGAATTTATTTTATCACTATTCTGGAGTAGTTACACAGTTGGGGAATGCAGAAATTTCAATGTAGGAATTCAGCTTTTTTCAAATTTTACATTTTTGAGAGTCGAAGTTGTGTGATGTGTGTTTGAGAATTCGAAACTTGGAAACATATGTGTTTGAAATGAAAAAAATCGAGATTATTGGACATTGAGAGCTTGGAAACTTTGGAACTCAAAATATTTAGAATTCAGACTTTAATGTGAAATTTTGAATGTGCTATGGAACTTTTAATAGCTTTCATCATTCCGTCAGCAAATTTCGAAAAGTTTTTATGACTGCCCGACATTCGTAGAATTCTCAAGATATAAAATTGGGAACAATTTTGGTTATTCTAAATAATTCGAGTATATCACCATACTTACATATACCGATGAAAATGGAATAAAAAATGATCGAGGAAACTCAAATTTAAGAATCAAACCTTCCTGAATTTCTGAAACCCCTGGAAGTTTCTTTATACATCAATAATAAGTGTTGATGCGAATTTTTTGTAATTTTGCATGTTTTTCAAAGTTTTTGGAATTATTTTTTCAGGAAACGTCCTCGTAATAGCTGCAGTGTTTCGCGAACGATCGCTTCAAAGTGCAACAAATTACTTCATAGTTTCACTCGCGTTAGCAGACCTACTCGTCGCTGTGCTGGTTATGCCGTTCGCCGTCTACGTTTTGGTGAGTCCATTATTCTTCATCATTCCTATCAATTAGTTGGATCACCGCGATCGTGATTATGAAATATCTCGACTTATGCCTAAGACAGCACCGTTTCTGGTATCCCAAAATGTTGCCAAAGCAAAACGTAATCGATATAATACGATTCCGTAGGCATGATGTTCACTTTATATGTAAAATTCGTCCCCAAACAATTCTCAAACCACGATAGTTTTGAGAGTAATTGCGAGAAATTTTATGCACTATGCATTTTTTTCATAAGAATTATTAATTTGTCAGGAGTGGGTGAGTAAAGAATTCCGAACAAAAATTTTTTTTCAACCTAATCAAATAGATAACTGTATAGTTGCTGAAAAATTTATTGAACCATGGGAAATGTTTGGAAGTCTCCGGAATAGCTGCAAAATCCATTGCGAATTTTTACAGACATTCAAAAGATGTTTCCAAACGGTTTAAGTTTTACGGTGAAATTGACGAGTCTCGAAATTATCGTGAAAATTCGGAAACTGAAACAAAAAACTCTCAGCATTTTGAACATCATTTAAAGTTTTGCAGAACAAGAAAAAATTTCCATAAATATCCTCAATATCATTTTCATAATCTCCCCCCTCCCGCCCAAAAAATCAACAGTCATTCTAGATCTTCGTCGAAATTGTAGAAAACTTGCGACGAAGCTCAAAATAGTGTAAAGAAAAAAACTCCGAACGTTTATTATGCATATATATTGTATATATACATATTTAAAAAACAACGCTCATCATCAACTTAATATAATTATAACTCCAATGCATAAGTTTCTCTCTACCATATGAAATATAACTTGGAGCAAGAAAATGAAGACGGAGAATCGAATTTCTCACTCTTCGTCTCATTTTCCGACTCCTGCGAATATTTCCGGCTCTGCTCCACCCCAAAACGTGCACACTCAATTATTCGTAATTGCTTTCCCAGATTTCAAGACCTAAACTCGCGGTAACATTTCGCGACCCGAAATTCGCCAGACTTTTGCGCGCCGTTTTGAGTGTGCTCGCGATCCAGTACCAAAGATAC
Organism: Platygaster equestris; assembly: GCA_030522785.1. Taxonomy (NCBI): domain Eukaryota; kingdom Metazoa; phylum Arthropoda; class Insecta; order Hymenoptera; family Platygastridae; genus Platygaster; species Platygaster equestris. The sequence goes on from JAPYZK010000548.1 coordinate 35,218, forward strand.
GTGAATTCGGTGGAGTTAGAATTGAAGTCCATTCAGGAGTTTTTTGCGTTTGCTGAAAAGGCTATTTTTTCGAGTGTGTACGTTTTTGGATTTTCATTTTCGCGAAAACGTCAATGATAAAATATGAATCCTCTCTCCGTCACCCTTTGCTTTTCGCTTTATCCTCGATTTGAGGCCACATATTTCAATTCCAGCGTTCCGTTACATCGCAATTGTATGAACTTTGACAGATTCGTTGAATCAATTTCTATCCAATTAGAATTTCGATCGAGTTTTTTGTTAATTGCATCAAAATATCATATGAATGTTTAAGAAGAGATATTGTAGGTCAAAAGTTCATTTCCAGTCAATATCGAAGTCTTCAAAAAAGTTGAACATTTTTTTTTTTGGATAACTAATGCTCTTCTTTTTTCATTGTGATTGAAAATTTTTATAATTTTCCATGAATAAAACGTAATTTCAAAATGGATCTATGGCTCGGAAATGTAACAATTTCAGAAAAAGCGGAAAGACTTGAAGCGTGTGATGCGAGAGCTTAACGCGATAAGCTTTATCAATTCATTTTTAACGATAGAAATTTCATAATATAATTATAAGTTAACCTTATATTATGTGATATCGCACAGGGTGTCTTAACATAATGAACAAATTACACTTTTTCTAGAGTTAAATCTATTAGTGCATGAAATTTTATCAGTTTCTGTCGGGCAAAAGGTGACTTGGCTTATATGAAGCGTTCGTAAGTTTCCTGATCGAGTGAGGATATGGAGTTAGTGACTGATTTTTGGATCGATTTAATCACTGTCGTGTTTGATTAAAGTCTTTTTCCTGTCATTCATGTCTAGGATACGAGTTTAAACGTAATGAGTATATGTGATTTCGAACCATTTTTTGATGCTTCCATTATTGACTAAAATAGCTGCTCAATGCTTTTCGAAAATTTTCATACTCCATACAGTCATAGTATTATCCACAAGTTGAAATCCGAAAAAAATTCCGAACCAAGATATCAATTACGCATCCATGCGCATCTCATCTTAATAAATTCAGCAATTCAATTTGACCCCATCGATTTCCCGCGACACGGTATCTTTCGCAGTCATGCTCGACGAATTAATTACCTCCCTTAATTAATCCTCCTCCCCCCCCCCCCCCCCCCTCCCTCCCCCCCCCCCCCCCCCCCCCCCCCCCCCCCCTCCGCCCCTTGCATTGTATCCAAGCCGCTGACGCTCTCGCGTATCCTCTCGGGGCCCCAATATGCGAACATCTCCGGGCATCCTAGTTTCGGCCCCCGTACAGTTTACTTGCAAAGCAATGTTTTATTGCCCCTCTCTTTCAGCCGGGCAGACTGGCATCGAAATAAAAAGCACTCGAAAGTCCCCGCGATTTTCCAGTCGTGATTGCAGCCGTTCGCTTAGACTGAAAAACGAACGAGGACAATGTCGCGGGCGCAAGAAGCGACGTTTTTTTTTCGATTCGTACGAAGCGTTCCTCCACTGCATCCATAAAGGTCGGCAAAAAGTATATGGAACGATGCGGGTCGTTTTTCGGCCGTGTATTTTGAGTTTGGAGTCGGTTTGAGATCCATGATTCTCAAAGATTGAGCGGGAATTAGAGGAATAAAGTGATAAAAGGACATCTATGATAATCGGCGGAAATTCGTGGATATTTCAGATTATCCTCAGTTATTTCTGAGACACTCTGAGACATTATGAAAGAAACCTCTTAAAATCCTACGAAATGTTGACCCGTGAGAACTGAAGAAACATTCTTTCATATTGTCGAAATGTGCCTGAAAATTTGCGAGTTTTTTAATATTTAATATTCTTGAAAGCCAAGACTTTTGAAAACTGACAAAGGAGACTCAAGTCAGCTAGGCTCGACCAGAAAATTGGAGCCCGCAACCTTCCCTGACCCTCCCTATTCCCTACTCTATCAGAAAAGATAACTTTCCGGCGCCTATCATGATTGAAATGCTGAAAATTCTAGTTAATATAATTCGTGATATACACTCAAAAATTAATCGCTGTTTATACAGACAACGGTCGAGTGATCGACATAGCTTCCGTTGCCTACTTGCCAACTCCCGCGCGACAGTTTGAGTACGCTGAGAGCGAATAGAATGAATACAGAATGAGTTGATTAAAGCTAGTTCGAGTGATGGATTGATGGGCAGGTATCCTCAGAAGGCGGAAAAACAGCCGCTCGAGTGTTATTTTTCCCTCGACTTGGGCACAATTGCGACATCATTGAGTCTGATTTGAATTTCAATCGATTTTCGTGTCGTTTTTCCGAGCGCTACGAACGAGCGCGAGCTTTGAAGTGGAGAGATAAAAAAAACAAGTTGTTTCAACCCGACTAACTTCGGGATCATCACTTTTTCAGTACTTCTTTGATCATTTTCGCTACACTGTCTAACTGCTCGAAAACGTGGATGTACCCTATGTATTCAAGAAAATAGCCTAAATCCACGAGAACGTTTACGTTAATTTACGTGGATTTAAAGGAAATATGGAAAACGGTTCAAGTTTTTTTTTCGTAGTAATCACCCGCCAAAATTAATTAAAACCAATTTAAGAGATGAATTCAAAACACGTCTCCAGAGAGGTCAAAAATGACCTGTTTTTTTTTTTTTAACTAAATTTAGTATAGTCTCATATTTCGGAACCACATTTTGAATTTTATTGTATATTTCTTTTTATCCAACAGTCGTTTCTGAAACTTATAATCATCAATAATTTATTGGAATATCCCGTTGATTTTAAAACGTCCCTCAATCCCACAACAACTTTTCCGTGGAGTTCAATATTTTCCTCAAATTTACGGATACCGACGTGAACTTTTATGTGGATTCAAGATTTTTTCATAAATTCACGGGTTCAGTCTAGAGTTGTATCCACTTTTGCGTGCTATTAGACAGTGCTATCATTTTTGTTTTTCCATAAATGTTGCAATATGCAATTCGGAGTATGCAGGATGATTGAACATCATATTTTGTTGCTGAGGGTTCGATGTATCTCCTCAATTGGGCGATAACAATTTTTATACTCTTTGCTCTATGCTCAGTGGAGATACAACTTTTATTGATGACATTGTTTTACTGCCGAGTTTGGATAATAAACAATAACTTTGCAACGGCGTGCAAGTATACGAAGCTATTGAAGTTTGTTTTATGGCCGGAAAGTCACAGGTTATGCGTCTTCAACGTTTGAGCACACAACGTTTATTATTGTATGGACATTTTTTATTTCTGGGGAAACTACATCGATAAACTGTGAATTGCCCGATTTCAGATATGATAACAACCATGTCCGTAGAATTCATACTAATTGAGAAGGCTTGAATATCTTTGTATACAATACATGATCAAATCAATTTGTGCTTTTCTTCATACTGAATTAAATTTTTCTGTAATTCATCCTAATTGAACTCAATTGTGACTTTATAAAAAACTTGTAAAAACCAAAAAATTTCTTCAAAACCTCATAAGAGCACCTTTTTATTATAAGAAACAACTTATGAAAAAGTTGACCTAATAAAATAGAGATTATTATAAGCAAAACCTTTTTTTCAGGCGTCCTCACAAAAAACTCATCTCTATGAGTTTACTCGTCAGAAAAAATGACAATCGTGCTCTGATCATATTTAAGTGACGTGAATTGGAAAACAGTTCCGAAAAATGGACATTTTGATCGTTTCGATAGTCGCGTGACGCCTGTGAAAGCGATTTTCCACACGGGCTTCATGTTTTCGCGGCAATTTCTACGCGGGCGGTAATCAATGAAAACGGCATTAGTTAATTAAAGCTGAGCGGGGCACCATGATATATCGCGCCGCGCGCCCGCAGACACTCGACTTGACATTTTCGCACTCCGCATAATTGAACGGGGTGCATTATCCCCGGGATCGATCGAGTAAGATCTCCGGCTGCCACGGATTTTCCGATAATTGCAGCGCGTCGAGTTTTTTGCTTTTCTTCGCTACGGGAAACTCCAGTGAGTCGCCCGAGAAATGAACATTCCTGTGAGCGATCTCCAAGAGTTATCCAAGGTTGATAGTCTATGAATAGGGTTGTTGCAGCCCTGGAAAAGCTCCAGAGTTGAAAAAAACGGCCTGGGAATCTTGGATTTTCCACGAAATTCCGTTAGAATTATGGAGAGATGATGAATGTTGTTTGGAATGTCCAATATCCTCGAAGACTGTCAATTTTCAATTGACTGATTTCAACATAAGATATTCTACTGTACGAATTCTTCCAAAATTTTCCTCAGTTTTGAAATTTAAATGCCAAAACTATCCACCTCGGAAGTCTTCAAGTTTCAGGTGATTATGTTGAATAACATTCCTAAAAATGCTATTCGACTTCGAAGTTAACATTCTGTTACGCAGTTTCCTGTAAATCCAGGCTGTAATTTATGCCGTGCGCGATTGCTCCTAGAGAACCCTCTATGTTTTTGCGCTCTTGGCCTTTTTTGGACGAGTCGAAATTTCCGCACGCGAGATTGTGTTTCGTGACCTGGACACATACCTATTTTGAAATTAAATGGTGATGTATACCTTTGGCTCGGGACCTTGGGGAGAAACTGTGCCAGCGAGCGCTCGGGAGCGTATATACAACGAATGATTAAATCAAGCTTCTCATTAATGCTCGGCGGGGCACGCCACGCGTTGACAGCGTCTCGAGCAGTCTCGAGTCGCCGGACTCTTTAATTGAATTATACACGGATAAGCCGATAGCGCGGCACGTAATTGCCGTATCAAAATCACTGCGAGCTGGGGCGGCGCTTCCCTGAGAAAATCCGGGGTAAAAACTGTCGCTTGCCTCGGTCAGAGAGTATCTTTTTCGTTGGGGATGTAGTTTAAGAACGTTGAGGAAATGAGTTAAATTAGAACAAAAAGAAAAGATGCCCTGGATGATATAACTTATAATCTCATGAAGTATCATAATTTCAATAAAATTTGAGTATTATTTGGTCATTTATATTTACGGATAAATTTTGGAGTAATAAATATTTTCATCAATTTTTTGACCACCGGAAGTTACGCCAGGATTCAGATTAACGCGGATCTGATAAGAAGACTCGCGATGCATGATTCATGCCAGCATTTGGAAATAAAAGAATAGCCGCGCGTGCTTGATTGACAAGGAAATCGCGATATTATAAATCAGGGTTGTGAGTGCGGAATCACAGGAATGGAAAGAGGGCTCTCGACGCGAGTTCAGGAAAGTGAAGCAAACGCTGTAAACGAGAGAGCAAGTTGGCGTGACCGTAAGCAATTTTGAGCCACCTACGACCGCACTGCTCGCTTTCTTCGAAATAATGCAGTGTTTTGCGGCACAAGGTCTATGTTAAAAACACGGATCACTTGATCGTATGCGCGTTAATTATAACAATGAGTCGAATTTCGATTTCACGGCTATTTACTACTTCGCAGCTTATGAATATTCATTTCCATCACTCAAAATGAACTAAGTGGAAAAACGGCAACTTGGTGTCCTTGAAACAATACTGATTAGCGACCTTGGATTCGTTTTTGGGTGTCTAGAAGTGCTTGGACATTTTCTGAAACCGAATTTGAAATCATCATCAGCATTTCGTGTAGCACCGAACTCTCCGATAAATCTGTAGGGTTCATGTTGGATGTTTTTCTTTTGTGGCCACTGATTTAATTATGGGAAAGGTTCGTGATAAAAAACGCAATAGAAATATTTGGACCATAAAATAAATAGTATGTTATCACTCAATGTTTTTCTGTTGGTCCTTTCGTCACAAGTTGCTCACGTCCTCGAGATCGTAATGACTAAGATTCGCACTTTGCCGCTCACGTAGACGTCATAACTTGGAGCCACACTTCATCACGCATCACGATAGACCATAATGTTTTTTTCAAGAATCAAGGGTGGAAATGTCTTCACATGGCCACTGATCGCAAAAACTGCGCTGAAAGGCTTTTGCTTTCCGTAAAACGTTTGTGTCAGCGAACAAGGTTTTTTTTTTGTGATTGTACAAATTGGTGTGATGCTGATCTCATGTTCAAATTTTCTATAGAGCGTTTTGTAAAGTTAACTTTTCAACATTCGGGTTGCGAAAGATTTCTCGCAAACTCTTACTGACGTATTTGAAATGTTCCGTAACAGGATCAAATTTCCATCAGTACCGTTAATTCTGGAACTCACGAAAATTTTCTAAAACCTTCTTTGTAACGCATTTGGAGAATCCTTGATCGAGCATGTAATCAGATTACGAATCCACCACAAACTTCCTTCGGATAAGACTTACTTCCATTCCGCACGCAAGCCAAAACTTAATTAACCCGATAAAACAAATTTTACAAAACGAAATTTCCCCCTACGTTCGGTCGTTCCCTGTTCCCTTCGCCCCTCCAACCTCTCGACCTCGCATTTTCGTCGGCGCAAAAATGTTGTTCTTGATGAGAAACAAATTATCATCACGAGATTTTAATTAAATTGCGGAATCCCGAAATCGCGAAGAATTAAAAGTTGTGGAATTTCGCCGCGTGCGCCTGACTATACGCGGGCATTATCTACTGTAAGGACGTGCGCTGAAAAGGGTAAAGGAAGAGGAGGCAGCCTCTGATATCTTGAGACAAAGATTTATCCTCGACGTTCTTTCCCCCGTTAGCCAAATATTTATGGCCACAGGGAAATGCTCGCGACGTGGATTTCGAAGCGAGATATTATAAATTGCACGCCATAAGGTAATCACGCGAAAAGGTTGACTGACAACGAAAACACGTTTCGAGAGCGAAACTGTGTTTTCAATAAAACGAGGCGCGTTCGCGTGCGAACGGGTCACATGGCTCGTTCAAGGTGAAGGGGGCGATAACGAAGCCTTAACCGAGGTAAAAAGAAAACCAATCATTCAACGGGAAATGACACGAGTACAACCAAGTCGATAACTAAGTTGTAATTGGGTTTCCAATGAGATTCCCCGCGAATTCCGCCCCGTCGCATTACGTGACCTTTTCGCCCGCTCCTTTTTTTTCATCAGAGAAGGTAACAATTCCAAGCTCAACCCTCGATTATTCCTTCAACTAACTTTGTCGAGCGATGTTTATCGTGACGTTTTACACATTCTGCGTTCACCGCGTTCAGCATTAATCAGTCTGCAATTAACGTGGGTCGATATTATTCGATTCAATTTTTTTCATAGAGCTAGTGGGAATTTTTCATGAGAGGAGTTTCTCTTTCTGGGGTAATTAGTGTGCATGAATAGGATTATCATACTCGGGAAAAAATTACATTTTTTAGAATATTTAACAATGACTTGGAGCGGTTTTTTCCAACTTTGTAAATGAACTGAACAGTACCCGTAAAGCGTGCTCAAGTAGGACATAGTTTTTCCTATGATAAAAAAAAATCACTAGGATATATTGCCAATAAAATTAAAAAATGCAAAAATAAATGGAAGTTCGAGTTCTCAAGTTTATGATGAAGTCAATAAAACGTATGGAATTTCAGCTGAAGGTTAATTGAATACAGTAAATTTAAGTTTGAAACTCCTAAACGTCATAAGCCAAACATCTTCAGTTACACTTCTTGGAATTTAAAGCATCTTTATTTAAAAATTGGAATGCACGAATGTTTTGATCGTTTCAATGCTCGATTGTTCTGATTTAACGTTTTGCGAATCTAGGAACTTGAATAATCAAAATTATGAATCAATATTTCGAAAATACGATGTCTACATTCATGAATTCGACAAGAAAAAAATTAGAAATGTTAAATTTAGTATAATTGTAAGATTAAAAATGAGATGTTGTATATTCAAAATATAGAAAAAAATTCGAACGTTATAGTTACAGAAAACATGAATTCGGAAAAATGGCATTCAAGTTCAAGTATTCCATTTCAAAAAATGTTCCCAAGAATAAATTATCGTCGGCAACCCTATCAAAACCCACAAGATTTCACTAAAACTTCCCGAACGTCATCAAACACTTCCACAAATCAATTACTATTCACAATTCAGTAGCGACTTTTCTCATCCGTATTTGAATTGCATAAGTCAAAAAAGTTTTCTCATCAGGATTTTCTTCCACCTTTTACTGCAGTAGATATGGAAACCAGTTTCTAAGAATTACCTTTTCCAATGCCTTTCGTATAATAGCCATTGCGAGCGTTGCGTCGCTCGAAAATATTTTTTTAATATCTCCCAATGGGCAATCAACCACGAAGGTATCCACAGTCGCTCGCTCGTAACGAGAGTGACACCGCGAAGCGTATCGAGCAAGTAGTCTAATCGCGAATTACACCAGCCGAGAGTTTAATGGGCGGAAAAGAAGAAAACCGTGAGTGTATCTGCAGGCATTTCGAGTGCTGCTGTATCGTCTTTTAAGGAGGACGGGTCGTAAAAATGGCGAGCGAAGAAAACAGCTGGAAAAGCTTGCTTCTGCGATTTGTCACGTCTATCAAAGATTCATATTCGATTCATCTGTTTCCTTTCGTGGATAAAGCTGCGTTATCGATTTTAGAGAGTCGAGAAAAATTGTTCCCTCGGAAAGTACTCGGTGAAAATAGAGTGATTGGATTATTTGACAGTGGAGTCGATTTTTTACGATTTCGAGTATTTTTAGAAGATTGAAAGTATAATGTGATGAAACATCGGTATCGCCTTTTTTGGTATATGCCTCACTTTTTTCATCTTTGCAAGTTTTTAAAGGTATTGCTTTCTGTATGAGTTTTTCGATTCGAACAATTTCGAGCGAGAAATATTTTGGCTGAAAGTTGTTCTGCAAACGTCAACTCACTGATGGAGAATATTTTCTGTGTGGAAGTTCTGAAACTGTATTTTTGTTTTTTTCACTCATTCTGTACTCATAAAACTAACTTGATGAGTCGATTAATCAGTCATCGATACGCTGATGAATGATTTTGATCATTCCAACGATCATACTTTAGTATTATTATTTCTACCAATTTTATAAATGTTCAAATTCTTTGCATAGTAACTTATCAAGTAACGGCCACGTAACTTTTTTTGAAGAGAAAATACTGTTTTAGCGTGTTACTAAATACTTCTAAAAAAGTAACTGTATCTCTAAAACGTTACCTTCTCCGAAAAAAAAATGGTAACAAAAACAGATTTCCTTTTCCGGCGTATCTGCTGAAAATCTGATATCATCCCTTCCCCTCACAACCCTCTTCGCGACGAATATTATAAAATTATTGCCAATTACGTACTTTGTACCAACTTCCGTCGATTACCCGCGCGATACACTCTTTATCTGAGATTACCGTTTTCATATAAGTACGTGACTTATTGAAAGAGCTGGAAATTGGTTCCGGGGGGATGAAAAAAGTCGCGGTAATTAAGCAGCTTCGTGAAGAAGGAGACACGTACTTAACCGAGAAGAGAATCCGTCGAAGAGCGCCGGAAAGTGTGTCAAACGGAGCCTCCTCCCGAGTAAGTAGCGACGCGGTAGTCGTATGGTCGATGGTCGTTTAGATCGAGGAGTTAAATATGTCGGCCATTAGCGAAAGATTATCTTTCATGAAAGCGACGATGTATCGAGCTTTATCGGCGGTAATTGCGTTCGCGCGCGTTTACGTCTCCGCTTTATCGGTTTTTCAAGTGAATTTTCGACATTGATGCAATCGAACGGCATTATTTTTCACCAAAGCTTCGGTCCACTGCGAACAATAGCGGTGGTGAACAATGCGATATCCTGGCCCGCTTTTACCCGTTTTGTGTCATAATTGAGCGATAATTAAATTTGTGTTTAATTACAGCTTTATCTGATTTTCGACGCGCGTCAGTGTAATGAACGCGGCTTTGTTTGGGAGTAAATAGCTTCGTTCGGACTCGTTTTGTTGATGGATCGTTGCATTATAATATGACGGTCATAAAAGCGATGTATTTTTCGGTCCCGTATATTTTGATGGGCGCAACAGTTTACTGGTCCGCGCAGGAAAGATCTCGCTACGGAATGCCGTTTTCGCGCGGAAATGACCGGATTGGGTAGTGAAGCGAATATAGACACTCCATAAATCCGCGCTGCTTGATATGCCAACTTAAAGTTCGGAAGAGAGTTTGAATTTCTCCGTTGATTTATCAACCTGTTGGCCATATTTTCACGAGCAATTACGTCCGCTGGAGATGAGTTTCGTAAATTTGTTGTCGTTGAGTGACTGCTCTTTGTCGGGGCGTTCGTTTTTTCTGTCAAGTTTCGTTTTGTTCTTTCACAATCAATTAATGGGTTTAGTTGTCTGCGTTAAAACGAAATATCTATTGATGCATTTTTGTTGTACTCATTCTTCATCGTTTTCATGTTTGTGGAAATTTTTCGTAAATCAAAGATATACATTATCAGGTAATTGATAAATAATGTAGTTTTATAGCCTGATAAGTTGACACTTCAGTTCCACATTTTATATCATATTTCGAGGTTAAAAGGAGAAGGCTCAACCTCTAAAAACCGACTCGAATCACTCGAGTAACAAAATCCGCGTTATCTCCATCGAGGAAAACGAAAAACGAAAATGCAGATTGTACAGTTATCTCGTGTTGATTCCGCTCCGTGCGTTCCTCTCTTCCCAGGAACCGTTAATGCATAAGCTTTCTGCTCGCGTTACAATGAAAGTAACGATGAAGAAGTATCCCGGAATTGTAGGAACGCTCGATACGAGAAAAAACCGCTCACAAAAGGAGAAATAACGCGCGAAATGAAGTAGTAAATTGTAACGCAAGATAGCGGAACGCATCGCGCGTGAAATGGAAGCCATTCTGGCAATCAATTATACAGTGTTTTGATTGTTAGCCGCTCGAGCGTTCATTTTGTGTGTGTGTTAGGTTATTCGATACCTCACACTCTTTTTCGCAATTAACATTGTTCAGACAGACGTGCATTACGGGACATAGATTTTTTTGCTCCGAAAAAACGTGACCACAGTTCAATAAATGGAATGAGAAAAAAAATGCGTAGGGGAAAAAATGTCAAGTGCCAGGGTACATATATTCTGATTGGTTGGACCCTTGTGTTTTTCCATCTTCATCAATAAAACGTGGTCTCTCGCTCGTGCCTTTTACTCGAGTGGGCTACCGGAGTTTCGGATTTACGGAGATCGCGTTTTCTTGGTCCCAAGGCACGAAACGTTCGAGTTCATTAGGTTAATAACTGATTCGGGGCGACAAACATTATCTCTGTGGTTTTTTCGCATTGGCACTCTGGGAAGATACTTTTTTTTCTACGACGTAATTATGCGTGGAAAATTAATGCGTCAATTTTTCTCACTCTATGAAAACACTAATTTTCATAATAATAAAATTCGAAATGAGCTGTTCCATCTTGATGATGCCAGGTTAAGTGGTAGCATTAAAAACCACGTTGATGGTGCACTTTGATCACATTACCCCCGAGAGAAAAACCTCACACATAGCTATGAAATTCCCCGTTAAACTGTAACGTTTGTTGATCGCTCAATTTAGAAATGAGACAGTAAAGCCTCTTTATATTCCCAGCGAGGCATAACGGCGAAAAATTCTCCTGTTAACCAGAAAGGTTTCATTACAGCGGATAGAGGAAGTTGCTCGTAAAGCGCGTAAGCGGCCTCGTAAAGTGTTAACAGTGTTAACCATTAAAGCTTCCATTGTGGGAAATTAAAACGTATTCGAAACTGTAAATTAATAAAGGAAACTTTGAGACCTTGAGCGGAAAATTGAACGCCCCAAGTTTTCTCGCGGCGTCTCATTGCTAACGAGGCTCCTTGATTGCGCAATTTCGGGGGGTAGAAAAGCGTTGTTTCCACAGAATTCGATTTTTCGATAAACGCAGCTAGGCAATTGAAGTGGAACATAAAAATATGGATAGGTATTTCACCAAATACACAAACTCTAAGTAATTAACGTATAAACTATCCAGTTTCGTAACTTGACAACTTTCGGTTTGAGCCGTGATAGTTCTTTTGATGATAACTTTTTCATTACTTTCCACTTTGCGATGATTGCTGTTCACCCTGAATGAAGCTGAAATCGGTAAAGGGTGTTATCTCCCGCAACGCATCGAGGGGTAGTAAAATTGCAGCTTCTTTCATCTGAGATAAATTTCCTTTTGAACGCAATTTCCGACTCGCGGATAATTGACTTCCTCGAGTGATTCCCAGCGTGTCGGGCATTCATTACAGCTCAATTTACGTAGGTCGGGCTGGGAAGGTAGAGAAAATTACAGAAACCAGAGTCATCTCGCGCGGCCCGACACCGCGCTTTTCGCATCGACGCGGCCTTGCGACGACGGAAAATTTCTCATGGTAATTCACTCCGTTTTTAATGGCGGCACTTTTTAAATGAGGGGCTTACTTCTGTCGATGAAAAGTTAATGACCACTTTTCTCGCTAGGGAAACGAAAAACCATCCAGTTAAATTGTTTGCGTAATAGGGAGAATATTGCTAGGGGAACTTAATCCCTACACGTTGGAGGTTAGGAAAATCTACGACTTTTGTCTAGTAGTTGTGTATTTTTTTGTATCGTTTGTAATTGCAGCTTCGTAAAACATTCATGAGTCGTTTTCATAATATACTGGTATATTCTTCATTCCATACGATTTTCCCGGAAGTTTATCAAAAAAAATTCACTTTCACAGTATTTTGATTCGACTGCCGTAAAACGCTTCCATATAATTACTGCTATAGTGAAGCTCGTGCGTAAGCGGCTACATAAAAAAAATGGAAGGCCACGAAATCGACGCGAGATAATAATGGCATTCGAGTATTCGCAGCCTTATTTTCGTTCGTCGAAGACAATGGCACTCGTGCAATTATTTTAAATGAAATTTCATTCCCGATTTACGGGACATTTTCATTAGGCGAGGTCGTGCATAAAAATGCGAGCACAAAAGAGCCCCCATTTTCCATCGTCAAAGAGCCGGGAAAGCATTAAAAGAAGGAGGGCCCTTGTTGTAACGTAGTAACGACTGCGCTATTATACACGCAATTAGTTGGCCGAGTCGTAAAAAAGGAAAGCGGAAGTTGCATTAGCCGATGCTCGGATCACAAGTTAATGCGCACCACGCAGTCATCGAAGGGATCTTGAAGATCCTTGTTGAAACTTTGGACCCGCATTATGCCGTTGAGAAGTTTCGAGCACTAACAGTATAAATCTCTCGCTGCTCCAACATCCTGATTGCATAAAGTGCTGAGATGAGGTGTTCGTTGTTCTATCCTTTGTTGGGGGTTGTGAAAATAATACAAGTTCAAAGATGTGGAGTAGGTTGATAAAGATCTACCCTTTTCATTGTTTCATTCCCCAGAAAATCCAGAAATCCGGATTTGTTTTGTTATCAGTCGCATTTTTTGACATGGAAAATTGACGAATTTCGACATCATTCCTTTCCTCCAATATTGAAATTCCGACTTTATCGAACTCCTGAATTTGTCAAATAACATTCAACAACATGAATGTTGTTATTCACAAATATGCACATTGTAATTAAGTTTTACGAACTCATCATTTTTCCATTCGAAAATTCTGGTTCTTTGATTACATATTCAGGAAATTTATAGTCCGCCAATTTCTTCGGAGCTAAAATCGACCGAGATCATCTTCAAAAATTAGTTCACGTTCACAGTGGAGCGCTGAATCGGAAATTGATGAGCGTCCTCGAAAATTTGAATCGAGATTTACGAGTGCTCGGGGAACAAACTTGTTGACGTTTTCGTCAACTTTGATCGACCCGCATAAAAATGTGACCGACGCGCTGAAAGCATAAATCCCCGTGATTTAACTAGCGTCCTTTGTCGAGCTCATTTTTCATTCGATGCATGATAAACGACGGCGACACGGGAAATGAAAAAAATCGGACCGTGAGTTTGATGGCTTCGCGGCAATTCTAACTCGAGCGCCCCGAGTCAAGGCCAATCACAATCACTCCGAATTTTTTTCCTAATTTACCAGCGCAACAAGATATTCACCGACGGAACACGCGGACGAATACAAAATTACCAGGCATTGCGGATGCAAACTCGCTTGGCGAGTCGAGATTTTTGCGTAAATATTTAATGCAACGCTCGAAACGCTGGGATTTAATCTGTAAAATTATTATCCGTGATGCGCGTCATAAATATGTAATAAATTCGTGAATACCTGAATGTTAAATTCACTCCAACTCGACCCTCGGATGGATAAAAAAATTGAGTCGCAATATTGGTACATTTCATATTTTATTGCGAGCACGGAAAGTGGAACGAGAGTCACGTCTCTTTGTAAATCGGAGTGGAAGCGTGTTAAGTTTTTTGATTTCGCTGCGTTTTTTCTCGATGAAATGTTGAGCATGAGCTGATTGCGCGTGCGAATTCTCGAGATGAACTATTTCATGAATTTCGAATATTGTTGTCTGTTTCAAGAATATACAAGAATACGTTCCATACATTTCAATTCTCAGTTTTTCATGTTACATTTTACATTACAAAATTTTCCAAACTGATGTTTAATGTGAATTCGGTAGATGAATTCTTTGGAGAACCCGAAATACGTTTTTCAAGGTCAAAACTCTATAATCCAAAAAAAAACGAATACCTTGGAATAATTTTTTTAACGAAAAAGGACACCAACCTGCAGTCTGATTAAACTCGAAAACTTCATTCCCCGTTAGAAAAGATGAAGCGACGCCGGGGGATAATTTCTCGAAAAGCTTTCAAAAAAGAGACTTTAAACGAGGAAGAATAATTGTCCTTGCGGAAAAGCGTTGAGGATCGAGCATTTTTTGCCGAGTGCCTTGAAACAGAGTCGACCTCAAACCACCGGCGCTTTCATACACCCACCGCAAGCGAGTTCTGAATATCCGTTCGTCCAACTCATTCACCTGTTGATACGAATTGTATGGAAGGCAGAATCAAAGACGGATCATACCCGCCGCGTTCTATGATTAATGAAAGATTCCTCTACACACCTTTCATCAGATCACTCTGTTTAAAAGTGTATTGTCGTAGAAAAAAAACGATAGAAAACATGCTTTCGAACGTAAAGAGGAAAAACTTGACATGACAAAGTCGTTCCCCCAATTTTTCCCTCTGGAAAAGATGAAAAATGTTGTCGACGTGGAGAAAAGTAATCGACATGACAAAGAATCAGAATCGTAATTCGAAAATTGGAATTAGATCCCATAGAGCCAAGTCGAAAGATGATACGTGAAATGCATTACAGTGATTCGCTGAAACTAGCTTATGCAGACTGTATTGACTTCCCGTTTTTGATGTGAATTAATTTTCAAAGGATACTGTGCATACCTGTTGCATTAGCAAAATTAATGCAAGAGGAATAACGTAATGCGCTGGCTCTGTTACTCCATTATTGTGCCGAGCTAATGGATTCGTAGCGAACTTTAGCTTCGGTTGACGATGCATTTTTCGTTGGGTCCCTACGTATTTTGTAGGGTCGATTGTGTGCTTTTCAAGGCGTGAAACTGAATTCGTATCAGATCTTTTCCATGGCCGTTTCGGAATGAAATACGAGTCCGAAGAACTTTCTATTAAAATGAGACACACGTTATTTCCACGTGATTCAATATTTTACACGGTTAAATATCAATTTTTCCGAAAAATCCATGCTAGTACGTGTCCTTTGTTTTGTGTTACAATTACTTATCGTCACATAATTCACATTAACGATGAGCATTTCCTCATAATGAGGGGGTTTCTTGCTTTTTGAGATGAGCAAATTTCCAGGAACAAGTTTTCTCATAGTTACGATGTTTCGATGCTCTGTTATTTTGGAACAACCGCGCACCTAGTGAAATTCGGCAAATAGCTTCGTTTACCTTCACATTAGTCACGGATTAGATTGCAGGCTGATCCTGAACGTCGACGTTCAGTTGCTGCGGCAAATTCCGCGAAACTTCATTAATTTTCCCGTGGTTTCTTCGCGATCACCGAGTGATTAATGACTTTGGTTCGATGACGCTCGTTAATGATCGTATCGATTGGTGGAAGAAAAACATTCATTGCGATGGATTTATTCAAGGTTTCGTTTGAACTGATGAAAATTGTTACACATTACAAATGTTAATCAGTATTTCATGGATGATTCCTCATAATTCGAGTATTCCCATTCATCCTATTTTAGTGGAATTGGAAACAATGGATTTTTCAACAACTTGAATTTTCGTGAATTTTTCAAAACTGCAAGGCATTTCTGATATGCATCAAGATTTTGAAAATGTTGACGAGTTTGTGGTGATCCTGGTTATCATTGATGAATTATACAGATGATTACAAAATTTTACGAAAAACCTTAGAAAATTTTCAAGGTTTTGAAAATTGGTTCAAGATTTGTCGAGCACCCCTACATCTAATTGATACTGAGTCTTCGAAAAATTTTCCGAGAGCATGAAAATTTTCATTCATGAATATGGAAGAATCGAACATTTCTTGTGAAACTCGAACGTTGATAACGCCTCACTAAGCATTGACGTTTCAAAGTGAAAAGCT